>KK502515.1:614906-635181 GCA_000688735.1 Glossina austeni
CTTGAACGAAACATTCTCTTCACATGAATCATTTACACAAATTACACCAGCAACCAATGCTTTTATTAATGCTTTTTTAGATTATTATTCATTTTTATAGTTCTTATATATTTACAGAAAACATAATAATCTTATTAAGATTTGTCTAATGTTATGAGCACAGACATGATCGACACATTTGGTTTTAATTTTTCTGCATATTTCTTATAGTATAAGTTATCATAAGAGCATTTAGCATTTGATAGTCCCTATGTGTCAATGTGTGCGAATGTTTTCACATGATAGAAAGCACCATAACAAACTGAATTCTATTATTTTCTTAGTATAAAAAGCTATTTATTTCATTTATTTGAAATTATTTCTTACACTTATTTTGAAGAAACGCAATATATGGACTTTTAGTCCCCATATGTAGGCATACTGAATTTTTCTGTTTATTTTTTCTTATTATTTGTTTGAAATGAAAAAAAATAAAACTATTTGCAGTAATGAATCATTAGATATTATTGCTGCTTTTACTAATCCAGTTTCATATATAAGAGTATTTAATGTATTAATAAATAAAAACTTTAAAAACTGATTAATAATAAAACAAAGAACGTCTAAATTCATAAAATTAACGTGAAATTTACATCATCTTCATATAAAGTAAGTTTTAATAACGATAAATCGATGGAACGAAATTAAAAACCCTAATAATAAAAGGCTTAAGAAGCCAAAAAAAAAAAAAAATTGTATAATCATCTTAAACATATCAAAACAATCTATTGAATTTATATAACTCTTTCAAACCAAGCGCAATTTCAAGCTTTATCTAAGGGGATTTAAGTTAATTATGGGTTTACACAACAAAATTCTTTACAATTTTTCTGCTAAACCAACTGCCAAGCGCCGGATGCTATTGACATACAAAATAAAAACTATTTGGATTTCCTACAAATTTGAATCAGAAACCAGTAATGTGAAGATTCTTCGCACAAAGCCGCTCAGGTTACGTATACATATGACGTTAAAATTGCTTACAGTTAAGCGTTGGTGTCAAGGATTCCCTCTAGAGTGAATACTTTTTTTCTCAAAAATTTTTGGATTTTATTGCCAACTCGTTTTAACTTTTAAAGTTTTCTTTATTTGCCTAAAAGTTATAATCAATAGAAGAAAAAAAGAATATAAAATACCTATCATTGTTTAATGCTTATTATCCTAGGTTTTAAATGTTAACATGTCAGTTATTCGTGTAGGAATTGTGTCATCGTTATCAAATCTTCTCTCCACACCGGTTAATGACCTGTACGGGCCCCACGGAATCTGGAAATTTCCTCTTCCGTATGGTCGGAAAATTTATTATGACCCATACGGTATGTTTCGGTGCCAGCCTCATATTTTTTATTGTGCTCCTCAATTCGTTGATTAGCCCGAGCAAATGTTTCACGACGTATTTTATCTTCTGCTTCGTCTTTATAGCTCTTGTTGAATTTTTCCTAATTTTTTATTTTTAAAAACAAAAAGTATAAATTTTAAAAGAATATCTCCAAAATTTCTCGAAAAAAGGTAGAAAGCTGAAACTTCATATATATATATTGCTAAGTGCCAGAGATTTTCTTTCAAATTTTTCAAAAAAGTAATTGGTGATTCAATGCCGCGGGAAAGACAGAGAGAGGGAGAGAGAAAGAGGAAAGTAACGATTAAAACTACAACAAATATTTCGTTAAGATCGATTTGATATACAACAAGGTCTAGTGAGGTTCTCTTCGAGTCTTCAACAAGTATGAGTATACATCGCGATATAAGCAATTGGACAAATGTGCTGCGGATATAAGGAGCTTTGTTTCTTTAGGTTTATTTTAAAGCAATATCCTTATATGGGGAGATATTTGCGTCCTTAACAATTAATTTCTTTATTTTAAAAGTTGAGTGAATCACTTGCTCATCATTTTCTTAGCACTTATCTAGCAAGTTTTGCTTATACTCTGCTTTTGGTTAAGGTAAAACTTTTGTTTGTATTGAATGGTTTTCTTACCTTGTAAGCTATCCATTCTTCGTCAGTTACGCTAGCCATTTTTATAAAAACAAATAATGTTTTAATTCGATATCAGTTGCATTTACGTGTCTTCAAGTACTGCTTTGTTCTTTGTTTTTTAGAATGAATTTACGTTAAAAATATTAAACAGGGTATCCAAGCTACGTTCATTGTCAAAGGATTTGTCGAAGGAATTACATTTTATAAAAGTCGGCAGTTACGGTCATTTTTTGATTTTGAGAACTGATGAAATGCCGTGAAATATAAATCCATTTTGTAAGTATCTTCAAGAATCGCAATATTTTTTCTCATTTAAATTAAATCTATATCTGGGATTAATGGGTATTTGCCTTTTTATAGCTATTTAACCAAAACATATACATATATTTTGTCGATATAAAATATACAAAATATAGACGTACAAGTATGTGATATATTTGCATAGGCGTATATAAATAATAGATAGTAAATTTGAGCGAGCATTATAGGTACTAAACTAAAACACGAAACAAAAACTAAGTAGAAGTTTATAGTGGATGGACATGTTGGGGCGTCATTTTCGTGTTCGGGTTAAAAACTCCCCAACGGTAAGTAGAATGGGCAGGCGAGCTGCCATATTGCTTTACAGGAAAATGTAAACAAAAACATATGGTTTTAGAACCAAAAATAAAGCGATCAACGTAAACGTACACAGAAGAATAACAATAAGGAAGTCAAACACATTTGCCAAACGGCAGCCGAAAATTTTCTTTCGGGTCTTATCGACACTAGTGGAAAAAAGCGAAAATTCAAGAAGGAAAAAACATTAAAAAAAAAATTTTTTTTTAAATTATTAATAAAAAACTTACATATTAAATTTTTTTCGTCCAGATTTTTGGCAAGTGTTCTCCGGGATAACAGCTAAAGCACCATCAGCCTGTCTGCTTTGCTGCAGCACTGCAGCTGCCGACTGTGCCTGACAGTTTCTTTTACAATTTAGGACGATGTTACCCCTCACGTTTTTCGCAAAAAATGAAAAATTCATTTTTTTCGATTTAGAACGATGTTACCCTTTACATGTTACCCTTTTCATTCTTTCGATTTAATCTTCATGAAAATCTCAGAAAAATGGCGACCTGTAGGTTCAGCAAAAGACAAGATGGACAGAAGGACAAAGGGATAGACGATCAGACAAGCTTAGATTTAGAAAGTGATCTGTCGGCACAATAAAAGGTGGATCTGCCTCAAGTCCTTCTGGGTGTTACATACATCCCCAACTAATAAACTTTTGCACCCCAAATATAATGGAAATCTATTATGAATTAGCACTAACTTCTAATTTCCAAAAGTTTATTAATTGAACCGAATTAATAAATTATTTTGAAATCTTTATTGATCAGCGGCCGTAAAATTGGTGCTTGTGTTTCGCTTGTTCAGGTTCGAGTTTTTACACTAAAACATCATAAATGGACGTGTAAAAAAAGGCGCGGCGCTACAAAATGGGGAAAAATTTTCTGGAAAAGTTAAATCACCGTATAAAACAAGTCGATTTTTTGAAAATTTCAAGGCCTACGTAGTCATTTGTTCCTTATGGAAAGAACCTCACTTCTTCTTGGCATGAAGATTGTGATTGTGATGTAATGTGCCCAGTGAGCCACTTTTGGTAAGCAGAACTGGCGCTGGGCGATGAACCAAATGTTGACTTGCCTAAATTTGCTCAGTTAAACTATGGTGACGATCCCAAAGCTTGTGCTGGTCAGAAAACCACTCACCTTTTGATACCAGATCATTACTTCAAAGAGCACAGAAGCACTAAAGGTACGTGATTGAGTGGCTAGGTTGTGTTCTTACTTTCCCGACGCATCTAAGAATAGTGAATAAAGAAGACTAGCTAGAAAGCTTAATTTTTTTTACGGAAAGGGATCGACAGTCATAAAGCAAATGACTGCGTGATCAGAACCGCTTTACTGTAATTGATTAACTTACTTACATGTTTCTGGTTTCTTATCTTGATTTTAGGTTAAGATTGGTGCACTTATACTCGCCTTTAATTGCTCTGGATTGAAATCTCCTTTGTACTTGAAGTGAAATAATACGTTCTGTGGATGATGAATTCGGTTTTTTCTTTTTGTTTGTTGTTTGTTTATTATTTTGAAAAAGTTTTCATTTTTTGTTGTAAATTTTTTCATACGTTTGCATATTGTTTAAATTAATAATTTTTTAATTTTTATTTCACATCAATTGTATTCGTTTTTAATTGCATAAAAATTTACATGCTATGGCAGTTATAATTAATTATTCATTCATTCATTTTTCTTTATAATTTGAAAAAAGGGAAAATAATTTTTAATTTTCTTAAATTGAAGACTAAGGTGAAGTTGAGAAATGCAAATTTACTTTGAAAAAAGTATACAATCTATATTCGCCTTGAGGCGAACCCTGCGTACCCACCACCACCGCCTAGCTATGATTGTGGACAAATAAAATCAGAATAGAACGATTTTTTGGCTCACGTATGATTGAGATAAATGTTGGGGAAATTAATTTTGTAGCCGGAGAGGATGAATCATTGATAAGAGTATTTTGTCCCTTGTCATTACTTACATTTTTCAAGTATGCCAGTAGGAGTAACAGACAAACGTGAATAAACTGAATTCTGCGTTGATCCCGAAAAGGACAACGAAGGAAATTGAAGACTTGACACGTTACACCTCTATATGAATGCCACAAAACTTGTAAACTTGATTCTTCCGGTGGTGAGTGTAAAAAGCGAATAATTTCAAGACATTAACAATCGTTTAATGGAAACGCATCTTGCATTTTACAGACATTTTTTAAATGTGTATGTGATGACGTTTCATTATTTTTAATAAAAAGAAAGAAAATACTTAAGTTTACAATAAATGTTTTTTTTTCTCTTTAACAATTAAAACAAAATACAAATAATCTTATATTTATGCAGATAAATGTATAATAATAAATTTAGTTGCCAAAATCTTTAAAATCAACAACAAAACAAATCAAATAAACAGAAAATATAATTAAAATTTTGTTTTTTTATTTCTTTCCTTGTTTTTCACTAATTAAGATAATAAGAAACTTAAAGCAAAAAAAATTAATTGATAAAAAAAATTTTGTTTAGACAGGACATTCGTTCGTTGATAGAGATGGGCCTCGCGACTTCATATGGTGAAAAGATTTTAAAAACCCTGACGAAAATGATCAATTTTAATTTTCACATGTTTTGTTTAAGAATGACGTGTGGCATGAAGTAAAAATTTATAAATTATCGTTAAGTGGGAGACATTTTACCAGCTATGTCTAACAAATACAAAATCCCTTATAGCCGTTCAAGCAAGTATTGGAAACGCTATCAAGATCAAATATGTTATAAGATTTTCCTTTCGGAAATCATACAAAGGCTTTTTTATCACGAGTGGTGACTCATCCGTGCAACGAAGGTCCTGGTTCCTTTTTATCTATTCAGTACAGTGTTTCTTTATGCAGTGACCGAAGTCTGAAATGTAATGGTGGGAGAGAGTAGGGTTTATATATTTTTATATTTGTATAAAATGGGTGCCAAGTTACATAAAATATGTTCATATCTATATGTATATATATATATATATATATATATATTTATTTATATATATAATAATTATGTTTCGTGTTTATTTATCTTCGGATAATACAAAAGAAAAGTCGCTCCGGTTTTGGGTGATGTTTAAATACATAATTATAGAAAAATGGAAAACATATCTCTAAAGCGTTACTGTTATTAATAAAATTTTATTTTCTCAAGAAGAAGAAAAAAAAAATAATAATAAATTGCATCACTTTAATACCTAATGCTTTGCCTGACCGTGAGTTTTTTTAATTTTCCTTTGTTTACATATTTTATAATAATAATTTAATTTATTTATTTTTGACTTATATTTCAAAAATGTCTTATTAATCATATCATATATAATCATATCATTTGTTTGTATGCGAGAATATAAAAAAGATTCGTATAATATAAAATTTTTATTTATATATCAATTTAAGCTGCTCTAATATTTTTCTGCCTTTGTTATTAATTTGTATATGGTTTATGTTTTTTTTGTCTCTTTTTTTTTTTTTATGATTTTGTATTTAATATGCCTCTTGTGTGTATAGTTTTTTACTTTGTCTGTCTGCTCATGTTTTGCTGAACTGATATAAAAATATTTTTTAAAATAAATTTCTTGTTTAAATTAATAAATTTCTTTTTTTTTTGCACATAGTTGTTGTTCTTCTTAACACATTTATATAAATAAAACGCGCTCGAGTTGCGCATGCGTTTATGATTTTGAATTCATTCGTACAATTATTACCTGGATTTAGGTGAGAGAAGAAAGAAGCCCTTACTGATTTGAGTATAGAATAGTTTTGTAATAAACAAAATTAAAATTGTTTTTTTTTTTTTCATTTCTTTCTTATTCTTGTTGTTTTTTGTTTTTTTTGTTTTTTTTTGTTAATTGTAGAGAATATCATAGTTTTTCCAGTTTTCTAATAACAACTTTTTATTCATGCTATTATTCGTTATTTGTATGTGTTCAGAGTTGCTGTGATGTTGTGGTCTTAAAAACCTTAGGCTTCGGGCTTCTTTTTCTCCTTCTTCTTTTTAAGGAAAGATGGCGTCCGCAGACCCTTCTTCTTTTTCTTGTCTTTCTTAGGAGAACCATCCGTCGAAATATCCTGGAACCGTAATAGAAATTTGCAATCATAATATCGTTTATGGTTTGATTAGTAACACACACACACACGCATACATATATTGAGCATATAATGAAACGAACAATTACATTTGAATTTGATTTATGCACAAAGTAATAAATACGCGTTTAGTCTCTTGGTGAAAGACTTGATGTAGCGTAATCGTGAATAATGACAGGCGAAAATCTCATGTTCACCCTAAGGGGAAAAATTGATGATATTTTCCCCAATAGATGGCTAATCCTAGTAAGCGCCATACTAGGGAGCAAGTGAAAGACGACAGTTACTATGCAACGAAAATTTCGATGTTTGTGATAACTTAATCAAAAGTAATTGCGCTTTCAACATTTTTTCTTTCAAAACTTCTGAATAAATCGCGACATTTTATATTAGATCGAGTCATAAGTAATTTCTTTTTTTTTTTGTCAGACATTTATTTTGCTTTTATTGAATAAAAAAAAAAGCTTCTCCTAATTTCTCTAGGTGGCGGTTAACAATTGATTGTTAGGTATTCAACGTCTTGTTGATCGGCGTGACCTTTGCTCCAATATTGCCTTTATGAAAATTAAGTTTTTGCAAAAACGGTCATATAAGAGGAAGCCCAAAAAAGTTTTCCAGTCGAAATTTCAGCGGCTGTCGTCGAAAATGTTTGAAAACTGGAACTTTTTTCCCCATAATCAATTTCGAAAATAAGGCATTATATGGGAAGTGAACGAAAAAGTGGTCCGATCGGAAGTATTTTTAATAGCATTGCTCGACTGATAGCATTTCGACGGCTCAAATGTCGTCAATATACGTGTATACAAGAATACAAAACTAACACGACGGACAGACAAGTTCGGTACAGTGAAAGCTGAGTTTATTTCAAATCCTTGTGAATGTTGCATACATCCGCACAAACTGAGTATACTTTTGCACCACAAGTGGTGTGAGGTATAAATTACTTTTTAAAGCACAGAATTGAAATGGAATTTTTGTAAAGTAAAATATAATTAAAAATTATTAGTTACGGGTTTTTAAAATAAATGTTATATTTATTTAAATATTTACCTCTTTGCTGCTGTGTGAAAATGTGCTCAAATGGGCTTCCGAATGATCACCGTTTTGAACATTCTCACCTATAAAAATGAATTTAAAAGAAAATCACAAAAAACATTAATTTTCGCTTTTTCGAGATGGCATTCAAGTACACGTATATATAAATGTTAATAGGTTTGATTGATTGAGTTAATGTAGTAGATAGAGAGGTTGTTTAGGAGAGACCAATAGAATCTTTGGTGATTTGTTTCATTGTACCAAACTGCTACATTCTCAAATTGATTAGTGTGTGATATAACATGCTTTTATGATATGTGTGTTTGTTGATGTTTACAAGTACAAGGAAGAAGTTAGAAGCGAAATGAAAAATAGATAATAAAATTTATGAAAGAAAATTTATTACAAAAATGATTAAAAATAAATCAACTGAAAACAATTACCTGATTAGCTATTTACACCGAATTTACTTGCTTAGGCTTATGGTATGAATGAAAACTTGAAATGTTAGAAATTTTGATGTGATCATGCACAGGATTCCAATCGGGTTATTATTCACGTTTATGTTTATATGTGTATGGTTTTTCTTTTTTTTTTTTTTTTGTGTTTTATTTATATGAAAAATATGAACTTAAAATTGTACAATTTTTTTTTTTAAATTAATTTATTTTAATTCAATTATAAATTTCAATCAATTAAAAAAATGAAAAGAAAAACAAATGTATTAACGAAGGCTACGCGCGATATGTCAAACTTCATTTATATCTATGTAAAGATAATCAGTTTTAAAGAAAATAACTTACATTTCTATGTTTTTGTTGATAAGTAGTTTTCAAATCAAAGAAAAGGGAGGGAAAACAACCTAACTATTATTCTTTGTTTTCTTAAGAAATTATTATTTAAAAAAAAGTCAAACTATACTTAACTTAAAAATAAAGTAAATAAAAATAATTCACTTTTGTTTTTGAAAACCTTTCGAATTCCCTTGAATTCATTAAAGGGAAATAAAATCTCATGTATAAGTGTTACTTAAATACATCAAATGATTTCTGTTGATCATATTTCATTAGAGGTCCTACATGAAGGCTAGTAGTACGAATATCTTCAGAAATTTGCGTTACTTTCTTTTTACATTCGCACATATTTTGTATAATACCGTTAAGTAGCGCTTCTAACTCGTGTTCTAACTCAACTAAGGTGTGACGATAGCGCAAACTATACAAAGAAAATAAATTTGTCTGAGTTTCAAATTTCGTATTAATACATAGAGGTGATGAGATTGAGGAATTCCCGCAATTATGAGACATAGAATGAGCGACTTCAGTAGCGTTAGCCTTACGATCCGATACGCTGATCGATTCGGGCGCTGACAAACGTCGCGATCGGAAATTTAAGGTGTTTTCATATAAATGTGACTTCTCATCTTCTTCCTTATCGGGGTCATGGTCATGATCATCATTTTCAAGTTCTTGTACAATTAAATGAATTTCATCATCAATGACTTTTTCCAATTTTGCTTTAAATTCTTGCTCATGAGTTCGTAGACTTTTCACGCACTCACTATTACGTACGGTGACATTTATGTGAATTTCTATCGCCGCCGAAGATGACGAATCATTCGAGGAAACACAAGAGGTGCAAGCTTCCGCATTCCTCTGTGGTGTTTTTTTATTTAGATCCAAACATGGTTTGTTCTTATTATTTAAGGCAATTGCTCGCCGTTTCAATGTATTTAACGTGAGTGTAATATGCTTATTAGTTACTTCGCTGTTCTCGTTATCCTCTTTATAATGGCAATGTAAATTTTTAACTCGTTGCTCAGCTTCGGGTTTATGAGGATCATGATACTCGTCTTCTAACATTTCTGGCTCTGCCTCAGCTTCGGGTTTATGAGGACGATCATGATATTCATCCCCTAATATTTCTGGCTCTGACTGCTTTCTTCCTTTAAGATTTTTCACGGGTCTCCTGCTCGTGATATTTCTCGATTGCTTAGTCAAATAATGCTTGCAAAGAGTTTCATTTGAATAATTCTCTTCATCTTGATCGATTCCAATAATAGAATGCGTTTGAGAAATTGTTGGATAAGTACCACTTATGGAAAGCAAAGAAGAACAAAGTTCCGAATTTAATTCCGATCCTTTGTTCTCTTGAAAGTGCGAAGTTCGTTTTAAATTTTCATTTTCTTCGGCTGATTTGTTAAATAGTTGCACTTCTTTAATGGACACGAACGAGCCAGTCTTTCTTAAAGTTTCTAAATCAAAAGATTCGCTTGTTGGTTTACCTTTACCGATGCCCTTCTCCCCCGTTTTTTTATGATCCAACACCACAGCCTGGTTGTCTGCGAAATTTAAACGCTTTATGAATGCTATAATTTTTTGTCTTTGTAATTCGATCGGTGTTAATAAGCAGGCAGGTTGCAATGAAAGTGACGGTCTGTATGTAATCGGATAATTGAAGCCATAATGCGATAGGGTACGATAGGGAGGCGATGAACATAAATCTGCACTAGAACTATGTGCGCAGCAATTTTCGGTAGTTGTTATGTCGAAGGTCTCTTTTGACTCGTCGCACATTGTCTTTTTCGCAATAATAGGATACGTGTAGTGAGGATAGATTTCGATTTTATATATCATAAATAAATGAATAGATTTTTGCATTAGATGCATAGATGATGACCATTGATTTTTATAAAGAAATGAATATTTTTGAGTTAATTTCGTGTTGTTATTCGAAAGATAATTGTTAGCAGATGTGTGGAAAATGTCAAAAGTGTGTTGAAAATGATGCATTGTTTCGATTATGATTTCTAAAGCGAAAAAATGAATACAATAGTTGAATGAAAATTGATGTGTGCGTGCCTGGTGGGCATATGACAAGGAAGAACTTCACTTCAAATCAAATACATTTAAACGTAAACCATAACAATTTAGTATAAATAGTGCAGTTAACAATATTTTGAAAATTACAGAATACAAATACACCGTAACAGTTATTTACTCATACAACAATTCAAATTAAGTTTTAGTGTAAATAAAATTAATATATAAATTATAAATATGAAACCATAACCACATGTATGCATACATATATTACATGAGTATTAGTAAAAAAAATTTGAATAGCATCTTTTAATTTACAGATATATTTAAAAAAAAATTATTTCAGAGTCCAGCAGTTTATATCGGATTCAAGACAAATCTTTTGGTTAAAAAAAATATATATATATAAAAATTATAGAATAAATTGTAATCATAAAGAAATTTATGTAGATTTTAAGATAAAAAAGTTACAAAAGGTTGAGTAAGTTGCGAATGTATAAAATAACGGTAATAGCGTATTTGACCAAAAGTCCAAAAAAATTCGAAAAAAAACATTTAGAGATTGTTGTTTTTCCTCTTTTATCACTTTACACTTCTTCTTATTCCTTTCCGCTCTTATTTGAATCAATCTGCAGCTTCAGATAAGGACTAACACGACACGTAACATCTTCGACGTATTGCTGCTTAACAATGCGCTCCCTAAACTCCTTTTGTTCATTAATTAAATCCTGTTGAGTAGCCGCACATTCATCCATATTACGTGCGCATCGGGCTACCCGCTCGCCAAAATCGGCTAATCTGCTTTGATATGTATCCAAACGCGGTTGTATCTTTTGTATTTCCTCACCTAAAGCACTTATCTCTGCATCCACTCTGGTGGTTTCAGTTTCTGAGGCGATCACGAAACTGTGCACACTAATGCTCGCGTTACAGTTGCTTGCTATCAGAGTTTCTGTTGTTTTCGGATCTCTCGCCGCAATAGATTTTTTATTCAAAGAATCCAGGGAGTTTTCCTTGTTGTCATAATTTTGTTGTAACTCCATACTCTTGTTCTTTTTCAAAGTACGTTTATGAATTTTACCCCTGCCGGAAGCAATCGCCATGCTTTTCTTAGTTGTAAGAGGACTTTCTGATAAACTTACCCAAAATCGCGGACAACCTCTTACTGATTTCGACTGGAAACTATATACGTTAGGAGCGGACGCAGACAAAATTGAACTATTGGACGCAGTTAATAAATTAATATCGCTTGCAACTTCTGTTGCTGCCAATCGTCTCGCGTTTGATACTCTGTGCAATGAATTGCTTGATAAGGTTGTTCTTGGACTTAATGGCACCTTACTAAATAAAACTGTTTGTGAGGTGTTTCGCAAACGTTTCCGATTGGTTTGATATCGAGGTTTTGCCGCATTGCGTATATTTTCCATAATAAAATTACGGCGTCCCTTATGAGCGGAATTTACGCTAGTCTTCGAAGCAGAGCCACTAGACCGTATTTCAGGATTTAAGCGTGCCGAGTTAGGTTGCGATGGCACGATAGCATCACTGAACTTGTTCGAAGGAGAAGTATATTTGTCGAAAGAACAAGATCTGCGACAAAAAGCTTGTTCTGTGTCCACACCTGAAAGCGGCTCGTTCAGAGTTTGTCCCATATATGTCGTATCCTGCTCAGTGCTGTTGGTTTGCTTTTCGCGCTCGTCAAATTTGGTGGGCGTGGATGTATGAAAATTATTATTCACTTGTGGAGCACTGGTATTCTCTATAACCGATTTGCTTAGTGAATTCTGCTTTACCAGCAATTCCAGTTTGGAAGGCGTCAACTTGTTACGTATGCTGCTTTCAATTTTATTAAAGATCTCTGCGGATTTATTTAATTGATGTAATTCAATTTTTTTTAAAATTTCGCGCTCCATCATCGAAAAGTGCGGCAAGTTGTTCTCGTTCTCTTCACATTCTTCTTGTGCTTGTGCGAGATCGTTCGATACGAGAGTGGCCTCGTCTCGATTCCATGTTAACACCTCATCAATTTCTTCAATTTGCAAATTTTCCACATTTTGTGAAATATATTCCGCACTGTCGCTAACGTTTGATTCAACATCCCATTCGCCTTGAATTACTTTATCGTGATCGTCATCACCGCCATCATTCAGTACAATGCGGTCATCGACGCTTTCTAATTCGTAAACGTATTTATCTTCTTCGTCTACATGGTGGGCGCTATCAGAAAATACGTCATTAGCTTCAACAATTTCTGTTTCATTCGAACGTTCCTCCCCTCCTGCTTTGTCATATTCTTTTTCGTCGCTTGTGTTTACTTCACAGGATTGTTTTTCTTCGATTTGGAAACTTCCATAGCTCCGTTTAAAGACCAGTGTAGAAGAAGCCTCAGGAACATTGTCTAAATTTTCAAATGTTGAACTATTTATGCGTTTGTTCCCTATGAAAGTTTCGACTGTTCGTTCACAAGATCTCCGTTCGATTCTGCGATAGGCAAAGTCAGCGGCAAGGTTTGTACATCCATAAGAGCGAATTAATAAATTTTCATTTGAAGAACTTGGCTCAGAGAGAGAGAAAGTGCGATGCGACGAGGAGTGACAGTCATCGTTAGAAGACTGTTGCGATAAATCTATGTCCTTATGTACTGTTTGCTCGTTCGGATCAGAATAATCAGTTTTATGTCGCGGCCGCACCGATGATGACCGAATGATCAAACTATGACCATGGAAAACTTCAGTTCCAAGATTTTGCGATATAGGGGAAGTAAAAGATTCTCTCTCTTGATCAAAATTGCGTTGCTGATGTCCCTCTATGGCAGACCCATCGTCACTAAAAGTACTGGAGTAGCCTTGTTCACGATTTTCGCAATTCGTAATGTGATCTTCACCCCACAACTCTTGAAACTCTATATTTCGCCCCTCTTGGTCGGTGCGATTCTTAAGGCTGCGAGAAGAAGAGGAACCTGTTTTTTCGTTGCTATCGAAATTTTCAAGTTGCTGTTCTTCTTCCAGCACAACAGAAGAGCTAAGTGAAACCATTTCAGCTTTGTTAAATGTTACAATTTCATCTGTTTGGGTTTTAGTGGAAGTAACTCCTTCCGGGTTTTTCTCATCTATATCTTCCAACAATAAATCAGATTTTTCATTTTGTAAATGACCTGCACTTGGTGCATACTCTTCGTTTTGCGTACGCTTTTCATTTTGTACACGTTCTCCTTTGGAGTTCATCCAATCACCGAACTCCCATATTTCTGTTATCGACACAAAATGTGCAGGGTTACCATTATTTGGTTCCTCTTTGTCCTCCTTTCTTACATTTTCATCTCCCTGATGTTCAAGCACTTTATCACTTGAAGCAACCGCTTCATTTTCAAATGTTTCATCAGCTGACTCCTTTAACCTCGCATTTGAAACCGTTTCTTCGGCATTAACACTAGCATTTAACATTGGCATGCTAACTTTCGAGGTAAGCGGTGCACTCATATAATTAGCATCTGGCTCTTCAGAGAAACTCATCGACAACATTTTCTCAATAAATAAATTTATCGTAGAAGGTTCTGTGTTGACTATAGCAGATGGTATTCTATCGTCGGAGCTTCCACGTTCTTCCACTTCAAGGAGTGGTTCCAAACTAGATGAGAAAGCTGCAATAGGTTCGGAGATTTCACGGGCAACAGTTTCCAAATCGTAACTGTTCGTTAGTGTTTCCAAATTTGCGTCAGTACCAGTTTCTACCATTTTCGTGTTATTTGCGTTGCTGATTGTTGGACTATTGGACGCTATCGGACATTCGGCTAAATTACGCAATTTAGCCCGATAGCTCATTAATTCAGGTTTAAGACGTACTATCTGCTCAAAGCAGTGCTCGCAAAGGTCTACATAACGAGGTGATGAGAAAATCTCTTCGTAAGAAATAGAACGACGTAGTGGCACATATTTCTTTGGCTCGCTAGGTGCGGGCACATGTTTGTGTTCTGGCTTTGAAAATCTTTGCGGTGACTTGAAACCAAAATGTGATACAGTACGATATGGGCTTTGACGCTTATGGGCCTGGTTACGTAACTTACAACTTTTTTGCGGCGTATCAACTCTGGCCCGCCGCAACTCATAATTTATTTCTGGCATAGAAGCCGGCGATGTGCTAAATGTATGACTAAACGGTATATTCCAAATAAGATCCCGCTGAACGAATTCCCGTCGAGGGGCCTGCAAAGACCGGAATATAGTTCCACATATATTGGGAGTGGAACACTGTGCTGATTTCTTATAAGAGTTTTCTTCATTTAGATCATAAGGAGCGACTGTTGCATTAACTGAGTTATCATTGGTCTCGTCGTACAACAGAGATTGATCGAGATGATAGTCGTCGTCCTGCAGCAAGTTACGGTTATTAGCAGCGCCGTAATACGAAAAAGGTTCATATAGATGAGGAGAATAACAATCAGTGTTCGACTTGGACTTTTGATTACTATAGGGCAGAGAGTAAATTAAACTATTTGCATAGCTATTACCGTTATTTATACAATCGGTACTACATGGGCAAGACGGCGGATGTACATGTTTCTCTTTTTGTCGTTGAAACAATGAATCAGATTTCAATTCTTTTATTAATTCTTGATTACGTTTGATTTGGAACTTGTCCTTTGATAGGCCCTGAAAATGGATACGATTACTTGAATTTAATTGTCCGGCGTCCGCTTGTTGCTGTTGATAATATCGAGCTTGATTTGAATTTGAGTCTTGATATAATTGAAATTTTTGTAATATTTGTTCATCTAGGTATAAATACAAATAATTATAATCGGATTAAAAATTTTTTTAGACAATGGAAGAGAAACGTAATTAACAGAGAAGTAAAGGGGAGAAAGAAAAAACCGAATGAAAAGCTTGTTATGAAGAAAAAGAAGAAGAAGAAGCAATTAATTGGTTTTATATATGTATATATATATATATATATATATATATATATATATATTATATAGTATGCATACCACTAAACAACTAAAAAAACTAATAGTGGAATCGTTCGAAATCTGGTACCATCCATGAATCATATGGGCTCGATAACAATGATGCTAAATGAATGCAAGACCGGAGACTTATTGAGTGATTGAATCTCAACGCGATTTCGTATAATGTCTACGACCTATTGATGGCACCGATCTAAAATCGGAAAATCGAAGATATGATAAAGGTTTGTCCCTGCGTGCCCGTTATTTTTTGCTCACAGTTTATAAGTAAAAAATAATTTTTATTAATTTATTTAGAGTGACGAAGAGCTTTACTTACGTATTGGCTTAACAGACGTATCAAACAAAACAAGTAAGAAAATTATATTCGATCATAACCGATCCTAAAAGAAAGCAAAACAACTAAATTTTCATATTCAATAACGTTGATCGGCCGCGTCTGACTTTTTCTACGTTCAAAAAAAGGTGGAAATTTATATGGTGTATGTGTTGAATTTTATGAGCAACAAGCAAAAAACACGGACACCACGTGTGTGCGTTCTAAGTGTATTCTTTGCAAAATCTCTTTTGCATTTTTGGGGACAGGAGAATGTTTACCGCAAGTGCAACGCATTTGGGCAGACGGACATGTTTAGGGGCATTTCACATTTGAAATTGGCCGCGAATATATATACTGCGTGGGGTTTTGAAGCTTATTTCTGCGCATTATAAAGGCATTGAAAATAATTAAATTTTGATATACTATTTTATTGGGAAGGCGTGGCGAATTTTTTCCAATTTTTCGACAGGTCCTACAGCATCGCCTATACAAGATGCGTTCAGATTTTTGCACATTTATCTGCTGTAGTTTATGAGTAATGCGCAAAAAACCAACTTTTTAATCCTTTTGAAAAACAGAGGCGTTCTCAGTTTACGTGGTACTGTCGGCGCGCCGTTCGAAGGATTTGGTCCATTTTCCACGCCCAACCTACGCAAAAGAACTTCCAATATTTTTGCCAAATGTGAAGACGGTAGATTCCTATTTGCGACCATGAGAATGTGAACAGACCTTACACAGACAGACGGACGAACATGCTTAAATCGATCCAGGATTTGATGGGGATCAAGAGTATATATACCTTATGGGGTCGCTGAAGCTTCTCCTTGTGGGCGCTGCACACGTGTCGACTAAATGAATATATCCCTCATTCTTCGGTAATGGGTATAACAAATGTTTAACGAAACCTTTACATAAACATAGCGTGCAAATTGTGCCTTAGAAATTCAAGAGATGCCATGCCCATCTTTCATATTAATTAAATGGAATTATTTTTTAAGTCCGTTTCTCTTTCAAGCATCTATTTTCGTTTCGATATTTTTCATTCTGAATACTCGAATTATGCCAAATAGTGGAGGACGCAAATATCATAATTAATTATTAATCAAGTATTATGGGAATAAACAATAATGCTTAACTTTTGTCGATTACAAAAAGCAATAATTAAATAATTTATAATAAATAGTTTTTGCTGTTTGTTTGTTATAAACGCATTATGAAGGAAATTTTTTGTGTGTGTAACGGTTTCTAGATTTTGAAACATATATACAAAATAAGGTTACAATCTGAAGGAGGAGCAGAGCTGGGAATTATTATTATAAACGCAGTGAGCAAAATGTTACAATGCTTATGCTTATTTTGATGTTTATCTTGAACATGGAGGTAGTTATTAATGTGAGGTGGTATGGGAATGAACATACACTCAGAAAAAGCACTTTACCTCGACCTATTGACGGCTTACGATTTGCAGCCATATGGGAACGTTCACCGTTTATAAAATTTTGATTTGCTAAAAACGTGGTTTGTAAAAAGAGATTGAAAATCATAAAAAAAATCATTAAATTAAATAAAAAAAATAATTCAAAAATATATATAATGAAAAAAAAAAAAAAAAAAAAATGTTAGTTGAATGAATCAAATCAAGTATGTATGAGTTTTCATAATTTTGACGCTTACTTATATTTAGGAAATTTTGTGAACATGTTGTGAACGTCAGAGATTGTTGTGTAATTTATTTGCGGGAATTTGTTTATGTGGACGCAAAAGTAAAATAAAGCAGCTGCAGTAAAATTAATTTAAAGCACACATAATACAGAGGGGTTCTCTTCGGGGATTCTGGGAAAACTTTGCATTTTAATTGAGTGTGAATTTTTTTAAAAGGGGTCACAGTAAACTAGTTTTATAGAAAGCTTTTTCAATTGGGAATGCATATCCTGAGGAAAGAACCTTTAAAAAGAAACAAAAAAATTCTGGAACCAAATGAATTTCGATCATATAACCTCGTAAAGTAATTCAACACGTTACGATACCTAGAAAGCTTGGAACAAACAAACAAACTTATAGAAAGCTTTTTCAATTGGGAATGCATACCATGAGGAAAGAACTTTTAAAAAGAAAAAAAAATTCTGGAACTAAATTAATTTCGAGAACTTAACCTCTTAGAATGATTGACCACGTTACGATGTCTACCAAGCTTGGGACACTGTTATACAATTGTTGTGTACTTAGATACTGAAAAGTTGTCGCCCTACTTACACTCTTTCGCAAATCTTGTTGAGTTTTACTTATAACTTGATTTCGTTAAAAGGAGGAAAGTTGTGCGATTCTGTGAAAAAATTTCACCTGAAAACAAAAGCCAAAATGTGCTTGACTTGCGCTAAAGCGAAGACGTGTGAATCTTTAACGTATTCAGTGGTAAGCAGTTTCGAGGAAGTTGATTACGAATATGAAAATATGAACGTTTGTGGCCAACTTTTCTCTGCAGATTCAAAGCAAGCTCCTCGATTGGCCTCTATTTGTAAATTCCGTTTCCAATTTCATCAACCTACGCTATTCCTAACGATCATAACAATAAGTGATGAGAGTTAATTCCGGAGTCTCAGGAAGCATTGATGAAATAGCGCCTCTAAGTAGCTAATTAGTGACTAAACCCTATTACCAATGAAAGCAATTTGAAAGAAATACTCTGTAGTTGTCAACAGCCGGACTATCGTGAATTACATATTAGGACGTCAGCGATAACGTATGCTATGAATGAAAGAGTCATCAACAAAATGTAGGCTTCCCTGGTCTAGGTCTACGAAAGTTCCAAAGGGGGATATTAATTTTTCGGGGAAAAATCTTGAATACAAACTAATTTTTTCTTCACTAGACAACAACCCACTAGAACCCCTCAAAGCATGTTTTTGTTTGCTGCAGTTAAAGAATTCAAAAGAGTTTGTTTGTAAGAAGGACAAGAGAATTTAATTATCTTGACTATGGATTTTTCGGAATCCCATAAACTTACGATCGTAAACTTTTCGAAAACCCAGAGCTATACACAAATTAGAGAAATACTAAATAGAGGAATAAACAGCCCACCTATGTAGTACGTAGCATAGAGCGCATCTGATATATAGGCCATTTTATTGTCAAAAGCATGTAAGTGATAAATTGAAAAAAGTTTTTGTATAGCACTCTTGTGTTGCGTTCTATATGCCAAATTTTGTGCCGGCTGAAGAGCATTCGAGGATGGAAAATTTTTTTCTTTGCTAAAACGATCCAAAAACAAGTAGTTTTTGCGTCGTATTGTTTCGTGGGTAGATTCAAGCGCGCCATCCATATTGTTCGCAAGCCCGAATCGTTTTAACAGCAAGAATATATTCTTTGTTTGGTGCGACCAAGAAGAAGAATGTGCTTCATTACGAGTTATTAAAACTCGGTGAAACGTGAAATATCAAATCTTACTAACCATTCGCTAGTCAGAGATCGCATAACAGTATTAAAGAAGGGAAGGACATCCATCGATTCATACATATGGCAAAACTAGTTTGTTGTACGTCGAAACGGGAAGTGTTGGCGCATGTGACTTAGTGACAACAGTCAGTTCCTTTCGAATGACACTTTTTTACATGGATGCTTAGCAAGCACTCGCTGAACAGCGTTTGGTCCACAGCAAAGGGCAAAGTTTCACTGAAAGGAAAATGTGCAACTAGCGATGGGCCGTAAATTGATTAAATCTCTTTCTATCCTTCTTTGCAATTGAAAGATGCTTTTATACCCTACACCATCTGTCGTACGGGGCATATTAAGTTAGTGCGGACGTATTGTAACACGCAGAAGGGCTTAAGATAGACCCAGCTTTTATTATACCGGTCGATTCAGTATCATAATCTGCAATGAACTAAGCCTGTCTGTCCGTCTGGCCGTGTGAGGTCGCATCTCCAAAATATTAAAAATGAAATTCAAGGCGAAAATACAAATTTTGCACTGAATTCGCCAAGTCGAAGTGATCCATAGATATTAATTTTTAATAAAATTTTAACAGGAGCTTCTTACATTTTACATAGGACCGCTAAGAATATCATCGCAAACTATATGATATTTATGACTTTAAATCCAGAGTTGGAAAATATCTTAAAAAAGTTTTGCTTTTGATGTGAAAATAAGTAAAATTTTGTGATTGATTGAAATTAAATGAAGTCGAAACAGAAATTGCTAGTAACTGAGAAACAAAAGTTTGTGAAATTATATCACAAATGAAATAAAACAATGAGAACTAGAAAAAATAAAACAAAAGGGAAAAAAAATGAAGCAAAAAATTATTAATAAAAGTATGTCTTCTACGCACTAAATTGATTAATTTTTTGCTTTTCAACTCACCTCACTTGTGTGTGTGCTTGTTTTTTGGTTTTTTTTTTTTT
>KK502515.1:635595-665361 GCA_000688735.1 Glossina austeni
ATTTTTACGCATATTTGTTGGTTTTTCATTAATTACCAATTCAGTTAATTGTTGTGAGAGAGCGTGCTGTATATCACTGATATTATAATAAAATAAAAAGAATGCAGGGGCAAGTAAAAGAAAGACGAAAACATAAACATCGAGTATTAGAATAATTGGAGGAATTTTCAAATCGTGAAAAACAAAAATAAATCAACAAAAATTAAGTGAACATAAATATTCAGCTGAAAGAACTACAAATAAATAAAATACGCAAAAGCTTTGGAGCAAGTAATGGATACTTTTCAAGTACGCATTTTTTTTTTTTTTTTTTTCAAGAAAATCTCTAACATAATAGGGTGGTTCAGGTTTGTGCACAAATTTTATCTACTCGGGTGAAGTTTCAGGTTTCGTATCACATAAAATATGTATATATCAGGAGAGCCAAAATGAACTGACAATGATGTTCGGTCATAAGGTAAGGCGATACTGGCCAAATCTCTCACTTAAAGCAAAAAAACTGCAAAATCTTTTTATTCACATTTTTTAGCGAGGTCACGTGGATGAATTGGACTTGGTTAGGCTTTTTTTGCTTAGATGGATAATTAGCTTAAGGATAAAACTTACATCAAACTGCCCCATGAACTTAAATAAAAAATGCTTAGATCATTATTATCGTCGGAAAAATGCCTGAAAATCATCTAGACCGATAGATTTTGTTAAAACAAATTACTTGTTTTTGAGTGGAGGTGTAATAAATTAATATGGATTATGTGTACAACAGTAACTTAAAGTCACGTGCTGAAAAACAGGAAGTTTGAGTCAAGTTCTATATTTCCGACAGATTTTTACTTGTTGAATTGTAGAAACGGACTGCAGCTCGTTCGGGAAGATAATTTTAATCTTCCTCATCTTCTTGGTCCCAAATTGGAAAAAGCAACATATTCGTCGGAACTGCTCGCGGACGAATTTATTTTTAAATTTAAATTATCATTGTAGTGAAAATGATGAAAACACGTAACCCAAAAAATGCATCAGAACGCTTTCAGGAAGTGATTAGCAATTGTGTTTTAATGATTAAGAACTCAAGTCCATATATTTCACTTTTGCCTATTGGATAAAAATATGTTGCACGAAACTGCTAGAAAATGGGATAAAAATAATTTTAATCTTAATTCAAGAGGTGTAAAAATGTTCAGCTCATTTTGGCGCACCTTAGGTGTTTTCTTTTTCTTGTCTTGTTTTTTAGTTCTAAATTTCCATGCTTGACAAAAATTACTTAACGAAATAAAAACTAACTAAAACTGCAGCTGTTTTTTGTTTTTTTAATTCTTTAAAAAATATTTGTTTTTGTTTAGTGTACATGGGTAGATAACAGCGGGAACGAGAATAAATACAATGACAATTCTTGATGGTAAATGTAAGAGTGATATAGTACAGAATAGTAGGAAAAGAAAGAAGAGTACTAAAGAAGTTGGCTGTAGTAGTAGAGTAGTAGAGTGAACGCTGTTTGTAGAGTAGAAAGTAGAAGTAACGTTGCAATTTTCATTTTCTTAATCATTTAATGCAGGCCATACAACACGTAGGGTCTAAAGAAATAATAGCAATTTTTGCACTTAGTTTTTATTTCATCGACAAAAAAGAAAAAAAAATTAAGAAATAAAACTGTGAAAAAGTCAATTTATAATAATTGTATGGAAACGGCGTCGAATAGAAATAATAAATGAGAAATTCTAAGACCTAAGATGAAGTCTAAATTATATAATGAAATTATTATTATTATTATTATTAATTTTTTTTTTTTCGTATTTAGTGATTGGATAAAGATTCGTTTGAGAAGAAAAATAATATGAAAAAAGAGAAAACAAAAAATAAAAAATAAAAATAAAACAATTTTTAACTAATATAAACTATATTATAATATTATATTAATGACCATAAACAAAAAATAAAAATATCCAATTCGAAAATTTTGTCGAAAATAACATGAAACTAAATAATAAAAACCAATATGTGCTTGTTTTTATTCAAATAGGACGAGTAAAAAAAAGTCTAAAGAAATCTTAAACATGTTAAAGAAATGACTTACCATCACTCAAAACTACCTCAGGTTGACTTGGTATAGGAGCTTGTTGGGTTTCTATCCTCATGACATGATGTTCTAAAATTAAATGAGAAAGAAAAAAGCCGGTAAAAATATTATAGCCGTGCAAGATCGGCTATTGCAGACCCTACAACTCTTCACATAACACACAATTCTTCATTTATTCGCATTGTAAAGTAACAAATTACAGTTTTTTGCCATATAAAGTCTTACTTTTCTGCACAATGGCCTCCACAAAAAAGAATTAACGCTAATCTTTTATGTGAAGCTATAATTGGGGACCAATATTTATCATAATTTATTAAAAATTAGATCTATTTACCATATAAAGATTGCTTTTCATAGAAACGTTTATATAGGAAACTATTCGAACACTACAAAGTTGGACAGACGGGCATACGGAAAGCAGACAAGGCGGACATGCTTAAGTGTATTCCGAATTTGGCCCTGGTCAAGAATGTTTGTATATTTCATGAAGTTTTGAAGCTTACTTCTGAGCTGAGTTATAGTCCTTTTGGCAAAAGAAAAATGAAATTTTGATATCCTATAATATTATTGGATCTATGTGGCCGATTTTTCCGTTTTCTACAGATGCCACAGCGTCGTCAACAGAATACCCATCCAAATTTTTATAGTTTTGCCTGCTGCAATTTGTGTGTACTGAGCGAGAAACCTATGTTCGTTCCCTTTAGAAAACGGAAGTGCTCTCAGTTCCCGTGGTAGTGTCGGCGTGTCTTTCAAGCGGCCCATTTGGGCCATTTTCGATAGCAACGTGCGTATAAAAACGTCCAATGTTTCTGTCAAGTTGGCATTCTCACAGCTTTGATTTTGCAAACAGGTGAATGTTTAAAGCAAAAGTTACACAGACGGATGGACACACACGCCTCAATCGATTCACAATTTGATGCCGATCAAAAATATATATTTTACCGCGGCTCTGCAACTTTTTTCTGCATGTCGCCAAAATGTTGACAAAATGAATATACTTCCATTCTTCGTTAACGATTATAAGAACAAAAACAATGTAATTGTCATACCCTATAAGATTAGGTGGACGTTCGGTACATGTAATGTACAACCCATGGAAAGCGCTTCCAAATTATAATCGTTACATCTGATGTAGCTTATAAGTACCGAGTGTTTTTTTTATTTTTCAAAACAAAGATCGTCTCAGTCTGTGCTGAGAAAACTTCCATTGTGTTTGCCAAATTTAACGTCGATGTTCGAATTTTTGCGATCAGGAGAACGTTTATCACAGATGTTACACAATCAATCGGACGGATATCCTTTAATACTGACCAAAAATATATATACTTCACAGGTTCTCTGAGTGTTAAAAACGTTTTAACAAAATGCTTGTTTCAAGATGCAATAACATGTCAATGTACGACAAAATACCTGAGGGTAAAAAAAATGTTATCAAAGTATCTCCAAAATCGCAAACGATAAGTTAACACAGGTAGACATAAAAGACATCAAACATCCAAGCAGACGGACGGATGTACAAGAACGATTCAAAATATTATTTTGAATTGATCGGTATAAATAAGAGGTGGGTTTGACGTAAGTCCCTCTGGGTATTGTATGTATTCCTATAAACTTAAGATGTCCTGCATCACAAGCGATATATAAGGAGGATTTTCTTTGAAAAAATATGGTCAGATGTTTATACTCCTGCAGCGGCTGACCTGAAAGTTCTGTGATCATTAGAAGCCATTTCCAAGTCTGTTTCTAAACTTCCTATCCTGCATATTCTTGTTATATAATCGTCTTTGGGTAATTGTCAATGTAGTTGGTTATCGCCAAACTCTTTATGGAATAACATGTTGTCCTCAGAACATTACATTATAATATCAAGGGGATTACGTATCATAAATAACTCTTTAATTTGTCGCTTTTCACTTAGTTCCTGTTTGTATAGCTAGTGAATAAGAGCTTGGTTTTTAAAATACCTGAAACATCTTCTGGCTCTGATTGACTAACAGCGGCAGTTGTTGTTGTTGTGGTGGTGGTAGTTTCTTTAATATGTTGTTGTGCGCCTGAAGTTTGCTGTGAACTTAGAGCCTCAGATTCTGAAAAATCTGTATCAGTATCTAAAATGTTGCATACATTTCCGTATTAATTATTGACTGTTCATTAAATTGCCTACAGGTTTCAACTCACATTCACCATGAATACTTTTCTTTTTACGTTCAACAGTCCGTTTATATTCGTTCAATTCATCGTCTGTTACATTATCAAAAGGATTCTTGGCGTAAGGTGCCTTATAAACGGTAGCGTTATGCTGATAGCCACGTTGTATTATACCCTTAGAAGCAGCACCCACCAACACTACATGATCACCAGCCGAGCTAACGGTAGCATCCTTAATACGATTGGCCTCATCCCAAGTAACGCCCTCCAGTATATGTGATTGAGGACCAGCCGATATTTTATCAGCACGTCGATTCTCTTTGATCTACAAAACAAATAACATAATATTCACAAGTTAGTGGATGACATATAACTATATGGATGTTAAATACCTGTTGTTGAACTCTCTTAAATTCCTTGGGATTTGTGTTAGGTGGCACAAATTGCAAAGGATCCTCAATACGTACGGGTGTTGAATGTGTGGGAGAACCTTCTGCTACCCACTAATATATGTTCAAATGATTCATATATATATATATATATATATATGTATATTTTTTTTCGATTTTTAGTTTCATAATTACCAACACACATTTCATATTTGTAGATATTGAATATGAATTAAATAGAAAGAGAAAGAAAATTTATGAATTTTATTAGAGAACAATTTCAATAAAAAAAAAATTTGATTGATAGATTAATTATTTAATAAAATTTTTCCCTGAGAGCTCATCTAGTGTCTTATATATATATATATATATATATGATTTGCCTTGATCTAGCGATATCTCCCAATTTTCCCATAGAGCGCATAGTTAGAATAGTTAAATAAACAAAATCCTTGTTTCGTCCTAAGCCGAAATGAATTTTGGAACGTCTTTGTGAAGAGTAACAAAAAAAAGTCTGTATAAAGCTATTGTCAAGTGAGAAACAACCATATCCTTGCATTCTAAATCTAGATGCAAATTTCGGATATCGATGATCACCCATTTTAAGACAACAAAAACACCAATTTCCTCTTATTGGTGTATTATTTAATTGACGGACTTTGGCAATAATATTTAGATCGCCATAGTATTTTTAGTAACATTCAAGTCAGTTCTCATGTCACTTCTGATTTGGCATATTCCAAAGCGATTTTTAAAATAGGCTTCTTAAGGTAAAGTGATGGCGTATGCGTTTCTACTATTTATCTCAATTCTTGCGGCTTGACAGCATTAGCAGGGCCACCAGCCAACTACCCCAGTTAGGCTAACATGATATTAACAATCGTATAGAACTCCTACGATCCTTACCGCAATCCTAACCCTTAGTTGAAGAGATAAAGTTTGTTTTCTAATGAAAAGCAAGTACGAGCAGTACGCGCACTTTCTGGGCAATAGCTGCATCTCAAAAAGAGTAAGGAAAGTCTGTTTGCCGCATTGTTGCCAGCAATGGTACGATGATGGTCTGTGTCTTGTGCTTAATAGCAAGTATTTTTTGGTATTATAAGCGGAATTTCAAATTGTACTCAACGGCCTGGACCCTTTTGCATTTGAGGATTAGGAAAGGACCAATTTACTGCAAAAAAAATGATTTCCCAAAAATGCTGCATACAAAACTCGAGTTTCCATTTTTATGTTAATGATCTAAAAAATGACTTCTCGATAAGTCTAAAAATTATTTTAGTTAGTGTTTAAAACAAATTAAAGAGCGACAATATTAGTAAAAATTATATTTCAGTGTTATTTTGTTATTTTTTTTTTTTTTTTCTATATATGTATTATTCATGGTAAAAGTGAAATAAAATCAAAATCAAAGAGTAAAAATAATAAAAGGAAACGACCATAATTTTGTGCCTATACAAAAATGAATATTTCAACGTACAATTTATGGTTTACAGATGAATAAACAAAAAAAAAAAACAACAAACAAATTGAATTGACAAATGAATTTCTATATATTTTGAATCGAAGTAAAATTTAGAAGAGATCGCGCCAGACTTAAGATGCAATATATTCGTTTTACGGATATAAAAATTTCTTTCCAAGCGGAAAGGTGCAAATGAATGGTTTAAATAAATAAAGAAAAAAAAAAAAAGTTTATTTTATAAAAAAAGATAACTAAATATTGTCGCTTTGATTCTCAAAGAAAAATTTTTTAACATAAATTTTCTTTCTCATTGTTTTTTAACGATTCAATCATTTCATGCTTTCCTCATTCCTTTTTCTTTTTTTTCTTCCCAACAGGCACAAAATTATTTTGAAGTTTTCTTTTTACATATATAACACGAAGCTTAAGTAAAGTGTAAAATAAAATTTGGTTTTAATTTGATTTTGTTTCACTTTATTTTTCAGGGTTAATTATATTAATAGCAGCTGAGAAATAGTAGTTAGTATGTATATGTATATTTAAATATGTGTAGGGGATACACAAAATGCGGCTTGTTTTGTTTACTTTCTTCGTTTTATAATTATTTGAATTGAAATCCAATAAATTTCTTGTTTATATAAGCAAATGTTAACTATATATATATATATGTATATATAATATATCCTATATATGGATGAGCGGAATGTTTTTGTTATTATTATTACTATTATTATAAAAGTTTAATAAACAACTATAGTAATGTCTTTGTGTGCGCTAAATGGCAAAAAAAATTTCAAGCATACAAAACTCATGTTTTACTAACTAAACTGATTTAATATAAAAGACGGCAGACATGCCCGCTACGTGGCTATAAATTGTTAATTTCAACTTGAAAAATGGCATCATCTTTAACTAACGCTTTACTGCCCGCCTTAAAAAGAACAATTTACGTTCTTTGTATTACTGGTGGTTGGATGCTTTTAACAGAGAAATGGACTAGTAAGGAAATTTACTAAACTTGTGCGTTACGTCTCCCAACCGTATTGTGTCTGTTTCTTCTGCTTAGTTTTAAAATATTTATAATATTTATGCTTTAAGCTTCAATTTGATTATCGCTTTTTTGCTGTTGTTCTGGTTTATCTTCAAATGTTATAATTTCTACCTTAGTAATCTTTTTGGGGTCGGGAGTGCCTGTCTCCAAAACCTCCACTTTTTGATAGACATTCGGCGAGTTTAGCCAACGACTGCGATCGCCGCCTTTACGTAAATCACCCTTCTTCCAAATGCTGGAACGGAAATATATTTAGTAGATTAAAGAGATTCCTTTATTGTGTTAGTAAAGTTTACCCTTGTCGAAAAAGCTCCTCTTCCTCTAACAGATAACCTAATGATGATACCGCTGGTGGTAATTCAACATCACTTTTGGGTTTGGGCGGTTCACTTTTGACCAATGGATGGCGATATATGTAACCAGTACGAAAGCCAGCATTATCTAGCATACGCATCAAAGCCTCAAATTCGGCCCCACCCACACGCCATTTCGGAGACACTGAGGTTTTAGTAATCGTGACGATCGTGCCTCCACCTTCCTTCTCCGCTGTTTCATCGTCGACGGTTTTAGTTGTTTCACTAACTGTGGCAGTGGCAGCAAATTTCTTTTCTAAATCCTCAGGCGGACGACGAGAATGTTCATAAATAACTTTACGTGATTCTTCGGGAATCAAGACTAAATTATCTAAACCAATAGGCAGCAATTTTAATTGAGTTTCGCAAGCCTGCACTATATGACAGGCAGCGAAGAATGCTTCTTCAATGGTTTCACCACAACATAAGGCACCATAGTTGGTCAACAGCATGACCTTTGAGTTGGGACCCAAATTGCGGACCAATTTATCGCGTTCTTCCTCATCGAAGAGAGAACCGGTATAAGAAAACGTAGTTACTTCACCTAATACGCAAGCATCCTTAGTTAAAGGCAGTAGACCAGCTTTAATAGATGAGATAGCTACAACAGGACTGCAGCCAATATAAATAGCACAACGTATATCCGGCCGGGCAGCGTGCACCACTGAATGGAGGACGAATTCTTTTATAGAGAAAATATGAATAATCAATACGTGAGAGATATGTCGGCATATATTTTCAGAACAAGAGATGGAAAACTTACGACTTTTATTGACACCGAAATTGGTAGTGCCTTGTTCCACAATATGACCTTGCATATCGACTTTATTTAAGGCCGAGGCAGTTATCTCATGATAGAGCAAGCCATAAGGATTGACCAGAAAATATTCCTGATCGACTTTAAGGCGTGCTGTGATCTGAGCACCTAAACCTTGTGTCCATCCGTATAAGTCCAAAAGGCGAAAAGTCGCAGCCAATTTGCAACGCAATATTTTCTCCCCTTTGGCATAACCCATAGATTCAACGCCCCGTATATCGTTTATGGGCATCATGCAGCTGGATGCTTTAAACATGCTGCCCACACGCGATACCGGTACGCCTACAATATCGGATAGTTGCTGCAATATGCCCGTGGCTCCATCACGTGCCGAATCCACAATACGTTCCAACTCTTCCCGAAAGAGTTTCGAACTCATTATCGCTTCAACACGTTTACGTCTTTCCATCTCGCGCATATCCTATATATTGCAACATATATAAATAAGAAAACGACTTTAACTTCACGCATAGAAAATCAATAATCATACCTGTTCGATATCTGCTGGACGAGCTTTACTGCTATCATCATCCTCGGCCGCTGACAAATCAATGCCGTTCTGTGGTGGTTGCTCGACTTCAGTCATACTTTTCTTAAGTATTTTTTTCTATTCTTTTTTTTTTTTTTCTTTTAATTTCTGTCAATATATTAGAGCTCCGTCGTTTTTTGTCGTTTGTGTTACTTTTACTTTTCAATTAATTAAAATGAATATGCGGGGAAATTTGGAGATTAATCTGATTCAGTACTTTGTTGACAAAAATTTTTCTAAAAGAAAAGAGAAAAAAAATGATGTTATAATAAAATGTTGATTTTGTTGTTTTTTTTAAATAGTTTTATAAAAATGCATTTATTCTTATTTATGCAAATTTGCATTCGCAAACAAACGTTTGCATTAAAATGGGATAATTTTCATATTTATCGTTTACACACCCTGTTGTCCTAAACCGAAAGTTAGCTGGCGTCTATTTGAAAAGCAATGTCGTCATAATTGTTGCGATAACTCTTCTTCACTCTCATTCATTTATTGTGCGTATATGTGAAGCAAGGCGCAAGTCTTTGCATAAACAAATATGACGACGACAACGAACGGGAGAAAAAGAACCATATCGAAGAAGAGAGAGAGAGAGAGAGAGGGAGAGAGCGCAAAAATTGAAACCATCTGATGACAGAATATAGAAATTGGCGATGAAGGGAGGGTCATATATTAGGCAACTGTTACTTATTCAAACAGCATAAAAAAATGATGACCTCAACATGTTTTACTTTTGAATTGACAGAAAATTAAATGGCATAATAGAGGAAAAGGGTGAGAGGCAAAAAAAAAAAAAAAAGGAAAATTCAAATTAAATTAAGATTTTCGCAAATATTGTGTTACAAATTTTGTATTCCATTTTTGCAAAGACATTTGATAAATGGATAGACATTCATAGTAAACAATATGTGGATTATTTGTTTACAACATATAAACGATTTAGAAGATATAGTAATAAGTGGCCTGATTCCAATCTTGCTAGTTGTGGTCATCCTTTTAGCATTTTTTCATCTCATATGGCCTTAGTAAACGTTCGGTATGAACTAAAGACGCTCGTCATGGATGGATGACCGACAATATGATATATTTTCGTACGATAGATAACTTTTTCGGTGTGACGGACTTTATAAGGTTTTCGAGATATATTTTCCAATCTCTATGGACCTTTGAAACTCTTTCAAAGCAGACGACTTGCAAATGGTTCAGACCATTGTCATAATCGTCTCTGTATATCTTATGGGATCCCTAAGTTCAAGCACTCACGAAACTATTGTGATGTGAGCGGAATTAAACGATAGGTGTCTTGTCCTTTGGAGTCCCCTTTGGAGGCTACCACTAAAACTTTTTATGCTGGTCGTCTATTCTTGAGGAAAAAATCCACGATATAGACTTAACAAGGTAACGCAAAACGCCACAAAGAAATTCCTCGACGTCCACCTTTAATGTAAACTATATACATACATATATATACATATAAAATATATGTATGTACACGCTTCCCCTCAAATTTTGCATATAAAATTTTTCCTCAGGAATAATATGACCATTTTTGTGGACGGCTGGACTGACATTTCAATCAGATATTTTAGATATCTTCTTCATCTTAATGTGTCGCTGGATTCTCTCAGCTCTTAGTTCTCAGCTCTTCGCAGAAACCATTGAAGAATGAATATTTTTAGCTGATTTTAGTTTAGAACGCGTCGCGGCTAGACACTCAAGAAGCAAGAGAAAGGCAACAGTGTTGTATTGCACATGTATAAATGTGTGCAATTAAATTTTTTTGCAATGCAAAAACAAAAAGTATGGGCATTTTGGTGTGTCATTAAAATGGCAACAACCGCACATTCATGTTTAAATTTTCAAAGTCAAAATGTTTGTTAAACTTAGAGAAGAAAAGTGTTTTTGACACAAATATTTTTTGAAATTTTCAAAGTCGAAAAATTAAGGCGGGAGAAAAATATTTGCAATGCAAACATAACCTCAAAATAAATCAAATTAAATTGCGATACGAAGAGAGTTTCTTAAAATCGAATTTTGGCTTGGTCCACCTCCATCCAACAACTAAAAAAAAAAAAATCGGATTTTCACAAAATATGTCTCTTATTAATTAATTAGTAATGAATTAATTAATTAGTAATGAATTAATTAATCATTAAAAATAAAATTTTACATTAAACTAACGGAAAAATTTTTTGCATTTCATTCTATGTGAGTTGGGATCTTTAAGTGGACAAATCGTGTTAGCGGTAAATTGTTAAGAAGAAAAAAACAACAACAACAATTTTCAAACATCTTTTCGAATATTTTATTCAACTTTGTGGGAAATAGAAAATTTAGAGACGCTTAAAAGCATGACTTTGCTTAGTTCGCCTGACAATATTAAAAAGTGAAGAAGGATTGCAGTGTTGAGCAAGGCAGACATACCCTGACAGCAGCTGAAAATCAGAGCCGTATTGGCTTGTGTCAAATGCCACAATCTACTATTGTAGTAAGTCATTGCTTAATTCGCATCTTAATAGACCCCGGACAACTTCCCTTCCAAGAGGCGAATTTCATCCATCACTTCTAGATAGATAAATGCACAGCTTAGCACCGACAATGTTTTCGGAAAAGTTATGTATAAGCTCCAAGGGAAATACAAGCGAATGACTATGGACGCAAAATAAGTCGCGAAGGAATATGTCACGGTGACGTTAAAACTAAAGGATTTAATATTGAGTCAGGAAAATTAAAAAAAACACGCTGGCGCGAACTGACAGTCTGTGGCACCACTAGAGTTCGACAAAAAAAAGTAAAGACTATATATATATATATACATATATACCTGACTTAATCCAAAAGCAACGACGAACGAGTTTTCAAATTATTACGTGTGCTGTGCTTCCTTATAAAAAGATATCGCATATGGAGAATTCTTGACTATAGTCACAATTTCACTAAAGAAAATTCTATTTTCATATCCACCACTGAAGAGTAGAGGTATACTCATTTTGACATAATGTTTCCCTTATATGTATTCCTGATCAGCACCAAATTCTGAATTGATTCAGCCATATCTGTCCGTCCTTGTGATGTGCGTTGTTGACACTCTACTGGTCTCAGAAATGAAGACATGCACTTAAAATTTCGTAGAAATATTGCAAGTTCTTGCACGAAGGTTGGTATTGAAAATGGCTCAAATTGATCAGAACATAAGCCCGTAGTGAAGCGAAAACTGAAGGCAACTTGGTTTTTCTAAACAAAAATATGTTGTTTTTTTTTTTGCTCATTTACTCACAAATTATGAAAGTTAGAAGATTAAAATTTTCTGCATTTACTTAACGGAAACTCTACTATTCATGGGCAAAAATGAAAAAAATCGGCCACGCCCACATAAAGTTATAAGTAATTAAATTTTCTTTTTTTCCTTCTTTTGAGGTTTCATACTTGATTAATAATAATAATTGATATTTCATATCAGTTTAAAACTATTTTTGCATACTCTTAAAAATGGATATATTATCCGTTCAGAAATGTGTTAATTCTAAAATAGAATAGGTGGACACCACGGTTTGATGGATTAATTTTTTCACAACGATACCGGCGATATGGGTATTAAATAAAAGGAGTCGGGGAGTAGAGGGCGAAAAGCTAAGTGTGTCTATTCTAAATTAATTATGGCAGACGTCACGACATGGTGGCTAAGTTTTTTATTAAAAGTAACATCCATATGGATATCAAATAAAAGGACTTGGCGAGTGGAATGCGAAAAGCTAATTAATTATGGTGGACGTCACGGCGTGCTAGATCGATTTTTCTTAAAAATACCTTTTAGTGAAGTAAAATGTGAAAGTTGAATTTTATCCCATTCACTTGTTTTTTTTTACAATAACTAAAAGCACGGAGTGCCAATTATTTTAGTGGTCATCGGTATGCGAGGCTCGCCCCCCTCCCCCTCCCACATAAAACTTTCTTGTTCTTAATAATAAAAAAAACTTTTTGTTGTTTTTTTCCCTTTATCTAAGTATTTTTATATCCTACACCCATTTTGGTACAAGGAAATATTAAGCTTGTGCTCATGTATGCAATATCGAGAAGAACTTGACATATATCGACATTTTCTTATACTGATCTACGCTTGTCTGTCCGTCTTGTTTTCTTGTTTTCTACCGCTAAGACGCAAATTTTCGAGATATTTTGATGAAATTTGGTACCCTGGCGTGTCTTGGGCCAAGGACGATCGCTATTGAAAATAGTTCGACGAATCGGGCCACATTTTCGATCGCTTTTCATATAACTCCCTATTTTGAAAAGTCGTTGTATGAATAAATGTAGGATAGTATAGGGTATTTAATGGTGGCCCATGCCCCGCTATAGTGTTTTTACTTATGCAAACTGTGAACTACAATGTGAAAAAGTGGAGAGCCTATAATAAAATCAGTTGAACGTTAGATAAACAATTTTGAGAAAACGTCACGTATATCTAAAGCTGTTTAAGAATTTTACAATTACAACGACTATACATTGTTATAGAAGTGTGAACTTTTAATGATTTCAAAAAGAAAAAAAAAAAAATAACAAAAATTCTATTGAAAAGTCATTGATAAGATAATGACACTCAGAGTAGTTCTTAACTATCTTAATATATGTGTGTTCATAGAGCAAAGCTGTTTTTATTTGTTTGGTAATTTTTCTAATTTGTATTAAGAAAACTGGAGATTGAGATCAGGGACATTTTCATTTGCATTGATATATTTGTGTTTAGTAAAGGCAAACATTACGTAGACACGACACACACTTATTACGCGAATCAATGCGTACAAATGGCAAACAGAAAATGCAAATGTAATTGATATATTCGGCGGCGGTGTAGAGTACTCAGAGAAAGAAAAGCGCTTTCTGGTTATTAAAAAAAATAAAAAAAAAAAAATAAAAAATTTACATAAAAAACGAATGAAGATGACAGTAATATATAAATGAAAATTTGTGTATCAATTGTCTGCGTATTAGAATGCTTATTAAGAAAATAGAAGAAAAAAAAAAATGTAGAAAAAAGGTCGTTACTGAAAAAAGACCCGCCGCCTCTAGATAACGAAAAATGCTGAAAAGCTGAAAATTGAATGAAAGCAAGAAATTCATTTTAATCTCTTTTATCTGCGACTAATTGGATTTTCTTTCTATTCGTTGGTTGTCTTTCAGGGTTTATTGACCTATGAATATGTGTTGGTAGTTCATGTATTAAAGAAACAAAAAAACAAAACAAAAACCCAAAACAAAAAAAAAAAACACTACAATTACGCACTATAGGCACGAAAAATATTAACTATTTTGCAATACCATCCATTATAGCATTTTCCACGCTTTCCTTGCTTTCCGACTCAAATCGAGCATTTTACTAAACTATTTTACATTTGAAAATTTGACGAGAATTCCATCATAATTTATAAGAATGTAATTAAAATTTAAATAACAATAAATATTTTATTTATTGCAGCCGCACCCCCGCCCCCCTACCGTTCACTCAATTCGGTTTATAAAGCAATAAGAAATCCATTGTAGATCTCTTGTTTGGCGTGAATCCCGGAATCGATACAAATACAGAGATTCATCCTCATGTTCATCTGGTGAGAGTTCTACAAATCATTTAAAACAGTGATCGGGAATGTTTTTTCGCCGCGGGTCAAAATCAACCAAAATGTGAATATTAAAAGCGACTTTTAGGTCAGAGATATTTTCGTATTAAGACTGTCTTTTAGTAGATAGTAATGATGTTGACCTAGTGACATCAATTTACTCAAGTCTGATTTATAGTTAGTCGGCTTAAGACGACCATAAGCATCTAAATTTTCGGTTTTTATGTTTTGTGATTTATTTTTATACGCTATACTCTATTTTCGGAACTAAAGTGGGTCACTTGAAACTATCAAATGGTACGCGGGCCGTAGATTGCCGAACCGTGATTTAGAAGAACAAATTTATTTCGTTTATATCTCTAAGTTTTCTAAATTAAATCTTTAAACTTTTAAAGATTTGGTCGAGACATTTAATTTTGGTGTTGAACTGTTCTCCTCAATAAAATGTTTGCGCCAAATTGAAATGTTATCTTAAACGAACCAAGCAGACTCTCGTTTAAATGCTGCCTATAAAGAAGGGAGAGAGTATGCAAGAATGAATGTTATAAAACTGCTCTCATTATATGAGACATTTACATATGTACACATATGTATAAAGAGATACACGTCGCATATCGAGAGAGGTCTTCTTCTTCTTGCCTTCTTTTTCATTCCTGCAATTGCACTCAAGACGGATAGCTGGTAATAAAATATTCGCTGAATAAAAGTTTTTTCTTGTCTATCAACGCATTCCCCGCCAAACTGTAAATGAGTAAATGCCATTTCCACATTATCGCGTTAGATATAAGTTTTTAGAAAACGAAATTCAAATTCAATAATTTTGAATAAATTCTCTTTTTCTCTGGCTTTCATCATCATAGATCCATACAGGAAAATTCATCATATAACAGCAAAAGTATATTAATCACATCCATTGAAACTGCAAAGCTAATGTCCAACTAATGACTGAGATATTTGCTAACAACTGGTCTTTATTATGCTCCGACAATTAATTGCGTACCATCGTCGATACACTCTTCAAACAGTGTTGTCGCAATGCTGTCATTATATCGCCTAAAATAATGGTAACAACACAAACAATTAATTATTTGATTCTAATATCGTAATTTTAAAGCTCGAAATTGGTATAAAAAGAAATTTAAGCGTGTACTGAAAACGGTACATGCGGCAGTGAAGAGATTAATAATATTTATTATTCAATTTTCACAATGGCGTTGCAAAATGGCAGAATAAAAATCTTATAAATTTCTTTTGCCTATAAATTCAGCTCAATAACAAAAATTTACGATGATCTAGAAAAGTAGAATTGATTTTAAATTAAATAACTTTGCATAGCTATTAAACTTGTGCTCAACGATGAATATATCCTAGGTCTAGCGGTATGGTTGCATTAAAGTTTTGGTACATAGATCACCCCCGACATTGAAATGAGGCCATATGTACCTATGGCATATCAGAAGTCGAATTGACAGAACGGTTTTTAAGGATTATTTGGAATGAGTTGAAAACTTTATATTTCCTATAAACTCCCCGTAGAAGACGATAAAATACAATAAATTAACGCATTTGGCATAAATTTTACTCAAAAAAAATTGAAGTTTTCTACATTTTGAACTCTACTAAACACTATTTGATTTTAAAGCCATCGTTTTTTACGAATGCTTTTGCTTCTTATTACTCTTGCAAACAATCGCTACACGGCTATGCTTCAAACTGAAGCCTGTTATGACTCGAAAATGGTATCCCGAGTTTTCAAAATGGGCCAATTTCACTTGGAAGTATCCTCGTCTGGTGCCACCTGGTTTACAGTACTTTCGATGTAATGATTTTGAGAAGAAAGTCAACTCAAACGCAAAATTGTTGTTTGATATTCAGGTTAAACGTAACAAGTTGAGAGAAACTAGTATGAGTTTAAACATTTAAGCAAAGTGGGCTGGAGTGATTCGCCAATAACGATATTGGATGTTATGTGAATTGAAGTGATTTTTCAACTGGACAACGCACGACTACGTATGAGAATAATAATCAAACAAACGCCTGAAAGCACTGAGCTGCGGTGTCTTTATCAAACATTACCTGATTATTATTNAATCGTTTGAAAAGAGCAGCCAACAATCAAGATCGAAACCGCGGATACTTTTTATATCACCCATTATTTTATTAATTCTAGATTTGTAAATTACCTGCGACGGTTGTCTTACACTCAATTTATACCAATATTAGATCAAAGTTATAGGACAGCGTTGAATACTTGAGGGGTCCTGTTGCTCTTAATTTCAACTTTGACGCATGGTTATCAACTGGGAATAGACAAAACTGGATTTCCGGCGAAGTGTCGTTATTTCGCTTAAATGAGATTCCCTTTCCATTCTATTTATAGGTTTAAACTGTTGTCCCTAAACCTAATCGGAGAAATAAATCTACACCTTATAAACATTTTACTCTCCTCCCTAAGACTCTTTGGCTATTTGAATACTTGTTTAGAGTTCAAATTTTTAATTTGTGAACTTTTCATCTCGGTACCTGATCCATTGGCAGATATCAGAGAAAAGAGAAAAATATAAAATGTACCGTTAATTTTTTTCTATATTACGTAATAAATAAAAATAGTTGAACTTGAAGATTAAAATAGCAATTGTTTGGAATTTTTAAGTTAAAGTTCAAGTTAAAAAAAAAAAAAAATTTCAAATTGCAAAATATTTAATTGAATTAAAAACGAAACAAAGTGTAAGTAAGAAATTGTGCGAATAATTGAAAATGATGTGCTAATCAAACAATGATATAAGCTTTTTAAACCGATAACGCATATTTTTTTTGAAGAGCACTCGAAACACAGATTGCCGCCGCCCCTGAGCTAATCATATTTGCCCGGAATCAAGTTAAAATTAGTTAGTTTCGTTCGTTTCCAGCTTTCGTTTGAAGTGCTTTTACTCGTACTACAAATGTGTGCGTAGCGTGTACGGTTCATTTATGTTTTGGAGAATATTTCCCATATGTTCTTTTAGAAAATAAATTCGATGAAAAATTATTAAAAATGCATTTAGTTACTGTCTTTACTGTCTTTAGCTCCTGTATTGTATTCATTTTCTCTTTGTATACTCTTTTTGCATTTTATTTATGCGTAATGCACTCTACGGGGATTCTTAAAAGAATGGATTCCACTAAGAATCCATTTAGATGGTAGCAATGTACAAGAATCGGTAACCCTTGATATTCTGGGCATGAGAATACAAAACGATGTTCTTTGCAGAGAGCACGTCCTTGAACATGTGCCAAAAGACGCAGGCGCAGACGCTTGGGTATGTTAAAGCCAGCAAGCAAAAAATGCATCACTGCAGGCGATATCCGTACCATTTACCATTGCCGCCTATATTAGGCCACAATTAGAGCATAACTCGTATGTGTGGACGCGAGCATCCAAACTTTCCTTGAAGGCCCTCGATCGCATGTGACGAAATGCTGAGATGGTGGTATTCTTGAGCATCGGTGTATGTAATGTGGGCCATGTTGCGTTCAGAACAAGTGTTCTTCGGAGGCAAAAGATATATGTCCCGCAATTAAAACCTGTAAGTCTTTCCCAGCGTTTTTACCCGCCCGTCCTGGAGTTATCCGTATATCGCACAACATACAACCGCGAATTGTAGCCTTAAAGCCGTACTGCCTGTCTTTGAAACAAGCTAAGAGCAACCTACGATCTTTCCTGCCATACCTGCAGTCTCCATTTGCAAGTCGAACGTTCACCTGCAGTGCTATTCCTTTTCTTCATTTCACGTTTTCTATAAACCTTCCTGATGATCACCGTGCCCGCACTTATGGGGGACATCCCCTGAGTGGGTAGACATAAAAAAAAAAAACCAAAAAAAAAATTTGTTTCTGCGAGGCTAATACCATTGCCTATGAAACTAGTTATAAGCAGAAGAAGAATACCAACACAAGGTTGCCGTATCGAAAATAATTGTATTTCATAATATAGAAGAAAGCTTGTCTTGGACAGCAAAACAGTTTTGGGATTTAGAAAATCTGTCGAAAATTATAAATCAAGGAAAAAGAGTAACGCGATCAATTCGTGCTAGAGTGCGTGAGAAAGGCGAGAGGTTATAGATAATTAAGAAAGAAGGAGGTAATAAGGGAAAGAATAGATATTTATTAAAGTGAAGTGAAGTGAAGCTGTGTCGTTATCAAAGCCAGCACAAAGCAAATTTATTCTTGCGATTAATTCCACTCTCTACTGTCACACACTGCACTACAACAAATAAGATCGAAATGTGTAATTGAAGTGAAGATGTCTGAAATTAACCAGCAGGTGAACGCGCGTCACTTCCCATCGCGATATTACCAGAGCACGCATACCTTCAATAGCTAATTAATTGAAAAAAATTGCCTGGAAAGTTTTCACATATCCGACCGTAGGTCCTGTCCTCGTTACCTTGCCATCTGCAAAATCCTCTCAAACAAAAAGTTAAGCTCAAGTTTTACTCTTAAAAATACTAGATGTTCTACATTGATGGACAAGAATTTGATCGATAAGAAAAATGTCAAGGTTATCAAGTTTATCAATCAAAATATCACATTTTTATTTTATATTAAACTTTAAAGGTCATTTGGAAATGCAAGAAATGTGTTATAGAATTTTAATTTAAAACATGCCAAGAACTTTTTCCTTGAGCCAACATTTTTATCTTTATCCGATTACTCCCCTCTCTCCCACCAAAGTCATGACAAATTCATTTTTCTGGTTAAGTTGTCAGAGTTTCTTTAGGACATTTTCGAAAACTTGTCGATCGTTATCAATGCGATAATTTAAACAAATATATGTATGCAAGTACTTGAACAATGACAAAATATATGTGAACGTTTAACGTCTAAATCAAGAAAATGTTATAAAGCAATATAATCGCGGAATCAAAATCTCGCCAAAAATATTAAATAATTCAGAAATTTGTTCTATCATCGATTACGCAAAACTTGGAGGACGTAGAATGGTCTAGGTTAACAGCTCACAGACCCCAAACGATCAAAAACCTCAAACACAATCGAACTCATACAATAAATAATGTATCCAGATAAAGACAATTCTTATCTGAAGTGTAGGGCTTTAATCTTAAATGAACGAAAAAATTATTGAGCAAATTATTGAACAAATACCAAGACGATAAGTAAGTAAGTTTGTGAGACTTATTCAATACCGACGACACCGATTTAGAAAGTATCGAAATGAACAAAAATGAGAGAACTGTACGTATTATATATATGTGTGTGTACATGAGATTACCGTACGGTTTACATTGAAACGTGTGCCTAATTTTTTTTGACAGTCATTGTATCGCGCACACAAACGGATGCACATAAATATTCATTTTCATGCCCATCACTAACGGCTAGTGTAGACTTGACTTAAAATAAGTGTCAGAGATTACATGAAGTATACACAACCACAGAGTGGAATTCGATTTACTATTGTCTGTCCTTCTGTCGTGTCACGTTAGTACGTCAAAATGTGGGAAATGTTCGCAAAAACACTTTCTGTCGAATTTTTACCAAAATTGAGTTGAGCAGCAGCAGAAAATGAAGAAAAAAAAACTTGTCTGTCACTCTTCACTGTTTGGGCGTCTTTGTAAAAATCGAATCTCTGCTCGCGCAGACAACAAGTCATCGATTAAGAATAATAGCAAATGCTTCTTATCTGCCAAGTGCGGCCGGGCGACATCATACCGAAAGATGACGATATCACGACTTGTGTCATGATTATATATATAGATGCTCTAAGACATCTGCACTGTTCGAAATTGATTCCTACTGATGGCTTCGTTTGTTTGGATCAACTCGTAACTACATACTCACACAATGCACGCGTCTTTCTAAGAAAACAGCGTGTCAGTCAGTGTCAGAAGTGATAAGCCAAGACTACCCAAGAGTCCCCACAACGAAACGCGACGGTCAGTAGATAGGAATCAATTCAATCCCGGCTTCAAACGCAAAAGCAATAATGGAATCGTTTCTCAAATTTCTATTATAAGCCAAATTTCGCTAAGGAATATGGCATTTCTGCCATCATTTTCGTAGGAGAAATGTTCGTCCTTGGACCTAATCACGTCAGTGTATCACATTACGTCAAAATATTTCAAAAAGTGTGAATTGTGCATTGATCACAACCACACTAATCGTGCAATTACATTTTCAAGAATCAAACATGGTTGGGGCGAATGGCACTTGTAGTGGACACACACGTCTAAAGTTTGGATATACTTTATAGCTCGAAAACAATCTCTCGTGATAGGAATACATGTTAAAACTTTTTCCTCTCAACGAGGATATCGAATGTTGTGCCAAAAACAGCCAAAGGTGGGACGCTTTATATTTCTTACTTAATGCGGAGAGCAGTCCTTCTACACGTTACGATGAGTTACAAAGCACAAATATCCATGCTATAGAGTGACTACAGGCGACAGAACGTAGTAAGTCCAAGCAATATTTAGGTGAAATTATCACCAGGGAAGGCTACCAACAATAATCGAAGCAATTGTCCAAAAGCTAAGACGATATTGTGTTGTTTCAAGATGATGATATTCGGGTTCGTACGATGATATCTTCCCCATCTTCCCCATTATCAGCAGGCATTACTTCTTCTTTCCGAATTTTCATCGATCAAAAAACTCAAACCCGAAGCAATACATAGACCGAGATCACTACTCCCATAAGAAAATGTGCCGCAATATCTAAACATAACACGCCATCTACTTCATTTCAAATCTAGTTTACAGTAATAACCTTGGGCATTAATAATACTAATAACTGCAGGGATCTTACACTTTTTGGATCTTTGCTAGTTATTAGGAACTTCAGTTTCATATGAAACGTTTTAGTCCCTGCTCTTCAGCTTACTAATTCAAATGATGGCGGCAAGAGCAGAAGGACAGAGGGACAAAGAGAAAAAGAGCATGAATAAAATATTATGAAATATCCAATGCGCATTTGAATGCGTCAATGTAAAAATATAACCCGATTATAGTGGGTATAGCAATCAAACAACAAAACCGCATTCTTCCTAAAACGAATCTTGACTACGTATCGTCTAGACATGAAATATATGTTGCTTTTTAATAAATGAAACGATAAGTGAAAAAGTGTTAGTATCGCGCGCGATGCATGGAACGAAAATAATTGAAAAATTGAAAATTATTTTGTGAAGAAGGGTAAGGGAATTAGTGTTTGAGAAAGAATTCTTTTAATTATTAATAGGAGGATAACTAACTGTGTTTGCAATTTGCCAACAACTAATAGAAAGATCAATGTTATAGAAACGAATCTAAAGCCGAAGCTGCTTAATTGCAGCATATTATCAATAGGTTATCATAATACAACAACATATACATATATACATATTTAATTATCGCAAAAATGCTGGAACAAAACCGCTACCAACTTGTTTTCCTTAAGTAAATAAATATCGCTTATTAACACACACATATATATATATGTACATATATGCAGCTTTGTTTTTCCATTTTCATTTTCATTTTTCTTTTGATAAAAAAAAAATAAAAAAAAATATATATATATATGTAAATTCAATTGTACTATGTACTCAAAGAAACAGTAAGTAATACGTAATGTTGTAATGTAACAACGCAAGCAAAAGTGAAGATCGTGCAGTCACATTTATGTAAGGAATAAACATTTTCAGTCACGACAAAGCGCGAGAAAATCATTCAGACACTTGAATGCTTGTTTGTTTGCCTGTTTGCTTGCTTTNAATGGGTCGATGAGTGGATAGCTACCAAACCAATATAAGTTCTTTCGACATGATATCGGCAAAATGTTGTAGAAAATGATGGAAACTATTTCGATTAACATACCTTGTACCTATTTTCCACAATAAACGCCTTTCTCAGGAAGGAGAAAGTAATCAATATTTTTGCAAACACCTGATAATAGAAAATAACGACACTAAGTAGCGGACTTGATTGGATGGATTGGTCGACGTTTGATAGTAGAAGTCTATAAAGGTCTTATGCAGAACTGTGGTTCATTTCGATTCGAAAATTGTGAGCAAGAATTTTGGCATTACCCCTTGACCTACTTCCTACAATTTTTTTTTAATATTTTGATTTATCAAAGAGTGCAAAAGAAGTTTGTTATCAGGTGATATGCGTTATGATGTTGCAAGGAACAAAAAAATCGAATTCGAACTCAATTTTATTAATTATGCGTCACTTTTATTTTATGGCTGGCAAGAAACGAATGTCACTTTATTTAAGTATTTTTTTTTCGTTAAGTTATTACGAAAATGAAACGTAATAAAAAAGAAAACATAGTAAATTTGGCAATTTTAGGAAATATGAACTAATTAGCAAAGTGACTGGTGTGGGTGAGGAGAAATTTCGCAAAAAAAATGTAATGAAACGCACGAAAAGGTCATCTTTTTAACTTAACGTCATCCCACTCGTGCTTCTTCTTACTTGACGAAAAAAACAACGAAAAGCAAACAAAGCCAACATATGATGTGAGTGAAAATTAAAATTTGTTTTTATTTAAAGCAAGTAAAGTTAACTCATAGCACTGCATACAGAGTAAATAAATTCACAGAGGTGAAGAAGAAGAGTAAATAATGTTCAAAATTTGTAGTCTCGTCATTGTCTACATATTGATTCATTTTATTATTTCCTTTTTCTACATTTTTTGATCTACATTTTATTTGGCAAAAAAAAAAAACAAAAAAAAAAAAGTTCGAAAACGAAAACTACAAAAAAAAGAAGCAGCATACAAAATATATGTTAAACATGAACTTTGTTTGTTTGCTTGTTTGTGTGTTTGTTTTTGTTTCCTGCTAGATACTGACCCCCAATTGAGTTGAGCTCTTAATTTTAGTCAATTAAGAGGAAATAGCTCTTAAAAAACGCTCTACACATATAAACCTAACAATCCACACGTATTGCACCGGATCACGAATAATTGCTTGGTTACATATAAAAATTTTTTTTTTTTTTCGTTTTTCACAATAAAAGTTGGACTTTAATTCAAAAAACAAAAAAAAAAAAAAAACAAAACACTTGTATATAGTTTTAGTCGATTTTTCTCATATCCAAATCATGGTTTTGAATGAAATGATCTTTTGGTCTTAAAATGAAATGTGATTTGATATGTTTTATAAAATAGAAAACAGCTTTGATGGACGGATATACAGAAAGTAAGCAAGCAAGATTATAGAAATAATTCATTCGCTATTCGATGAATATTTTCACGTCTTTGCGATATTTGAACAGATAGCTGAGCTTGTGAGGGAAACGCCTATCCAAACAATTACGTAATTTTTCGAATTTTGCTACAATTACCATAGAGTATAGCAGCGAAGGGTGGAAAATAATAAGACATGCAACTACCTACAAAACGCTTCTATTCCACGCAAATGTTTTATGTACGTTAACAGGAGCCTTAAAGTTCATTGACACTTACACGAGCTTTTATGACGAAAGCCATAAACATGCGAACAAAAATAAATAATAAAAAAAAAAAGTTCTACTTCAAATTGAAAAAGCGGAAAATCAGCTTAGGTCGAATATTTTCATGCCCACCACATCATAAATGGTTTTGTTATCCATACGCCGTTCGAAATTTTCATATTCTTAGTAAGCGCAACATATCATGTAAGCGAAATCGTCCGGTGCAATATTCCAGCATAAGTCTATTCACCTCAATTTATCTGTGGCGTAACATGCCATGTAAGCGAATATGTCTTATGCTAGTAAAAGTATTCTTATACCAGTGGAAATATTTGAAACAAGTTACCGCATAACCTGCTGCGTAAGCGAACATGTCCCATGTTATGAGGGACAGCAGAAGGGCTCTTACACCAGAATATCCAATTAAAGTTAGCTATGGTTATAATGTAGCCGCGATAAGGCAAAACATACCACAAGCGATTTATTGATTTTAACCAAAGATCAAAACAGTTAATCAGCTTGGGGAGCGGAGGATATGTTCACTACAAGCGAAATGTTTTTGTAAGCACAACTAGCACTAAAAGATAAAGACATAACGGCATAATTGATTCATAAACTTCTTTCCTTAAGAGCATAAGTGAGTGAATAATAAAATTTGTTAAACTTCAATCGCATTCCGGCTCACTTGTGTGGTTCCCATAAAACATAACACAAGAAAAAAAGCAAAGCTTATGATATTTTATTTATAACATAAACCAAAGATTACATTATATTAAGCAAAGTGTTGTAGGGTATTCAATAATGGCTCCTGCCCGACTACAATATTTTTGTCTTGTTTTTAAATTGAAATACGTGCAAAAGGAAGGAAATAAGGGCAGAAAATGTTGTAAGATTCAGTCCTTAGGCGGCCAGACAAATTACACACCAACCATACCAATGGCGTCATTTTGATGAATTTAGAAAACGATTGGTTTGGTGCGTCAATACATAAAAATTGAAAATGCTTCCTTGTTTTTACATTTTTTATGCTCAACAACAACCAACATGTTCAGTGAACTCTACAAACACAAGTCGACAACGCAAGGATAAGGACAATAATAAAAAGCAAAAAAAAAGGAAAAAAAACAGAAGAAAAAATTATTTTTATGTGCTTAGCATTTGAAAGGATGAAGTCATACATATATATAAAATACATTGAAAGGTTTCTTCCCTTTTTATTGTCATGCCTTTTCTTTTTTTTTTTTTTTTTGGTTTTCCAGTTGGGTCATTTGATTTTCGCTGCATAAGCGATAAGCTTTTGTGTAAGAGTAAAGGTATACGAGGCGGATTATTGCTCCTATTTAACTGCCATAAGCAATAAGCGCGTCTAAGAACGAAGCTGTACAGGAGGGAGATCATTGCTATCTGCTGCTAACAGCTATCTGGTGCCATATTTTCACATAAGAATGGTTATGCGATGGTATTATGCGATCTACATTTTAAGCTTCATCTGAGAAGAAAATTGATAAATTTGGAGAAAATTTCCTTACTTTTTCCCGCCTTAGGCTTTTCGTAAAAATTATACAAACTTAAGGGGAGGAAGTGCACTTAAGAACACAATGCCTATAATTTTTTTGAATGTCATTCTGGTATGATTGACATACGGCTGACAAGGAGACCGTCGTCGTCTTTTTCGTGGTTCGTGGAAGACACTTCAGCAATTTGTTCCATAAATTCAAATCGATGGCGAACTCGTCGGAATACGACTGATCACTATCAAAGATGTTCATCTTTTGCTCATAATATTTGGGCAACCAGCCTCCACAATTTTCGATTTGATAGAGTCGCTGGGCGCACTGCAGGCTCGTTAAATTTGGCCGATATTGCGTCATCTTTCCGCATCGAAGAGATGCAAAATATAAATGCAAGTGAATAAGAGCGAAAATTTTTATATTTGTATCTGTTGCGGTTTATAACTAAACAACGATATTGTTTCCATTTTTGGTGTTGTATTATGATTGTGTCCTTCCTTCCTCCTTCTGTGTACTTCAAGCCAATGCCCTAGTTTTTGCGACCAGGAGAATGTTTACCAAAGACATTACACAGACATTCGGACGGACGGACAGAATTTGAAGCTGATCGAGAATATGTATCTTCTGGGTGTTACAAAGCTTTTGACAAAATGAATACATTTACTCCCAATTCCGGCGATGGGTACGAACATTAAATCCGTTTTAGGGCGATATTTGGGTGCCCAACCCAACTCCTTACATCAAATCAGGGATGGTGTTAATGCCTACATATCGGGCAAGACTCATCTGATTGTCTCAAACGGACATGTGCTTCATCTTATATTTCTTGTGAAGATAGAGTTCTAAGTCTTTGCTCGTGTAAAAAGTTATATTGATTTCAAAAGGAGTGGAGGGGAGGAGAGGAATACCGGAAGAAATACGCTGTGTGATGCTTTTTTACTAACAAAAAAAGGTACAAAACCCTACAAAAAAAAAAAAAAAATAATAAAAAAAAAAAAAACAAAAAAAAAAAAAAATAATAATTGTAAAGTGTGCGGTAAGAATGCTCCGAGTGAACGAAGGATGTCGATTCCGTTTCGGAAATTTCGATATCAAAGATCCATCTCGCTCTAGTCAAAAAGTCGATGAAATTTTGCAGCTGCTGCAGCAAGACTGGCGCGCAAACTGTGAGAGTGTGCGTGCGGAGGTACTAAACATCAACCACAAGACAGCTGGCAATCGTTTGAAAAGAGCAGCCAACAATCAAGATCGAAACCGCGGATACTTTTTATATCACCCATTATTTTATTAATTCTAGATTTGTCAATTACCTGCGACGGTTGTCTTACACTCAATTTATACCAATATTAGATCAAAGTTATAGGACAGCGTTGAATACTTGAGGGGTCCTGTTGCTCTTAATTTCAACTTTGACGCATGGTTATCAACTGGGAATAGACAAAACTGGATTTCCGGCGAAGTGTCGTTATTTCGCTTAAATGAGATTCCCTTTCCATTCTATTTATAGGTTTAAACTGTTGTCCCTAAACCTAATCGGAGAAATAAATCTACACCTTATAAACATTTTACTCTCCTCCCTAAGACTCTTTGGCTATTTGAATACTTGTTTAGAGTTCAAATTTTTAATTTGTGAACTTTTCATCTCGGTACCTGATCCATTGGCAGATATCAGAGAAAAGAGAAAAATATAAAATGTACCGTTAATTTTTTTCTATATTACGTAATAAATAAAAATAGTTGAACTTGAAGATTAAAATAGCAATTGTTTGGAATTTTTAAGTTAAAGTTCAAGTTAAAAAAAAAAAAAAATTTCAAATTGCAAAATATTTAATTGAATTAAAAACGAAACAAAGTGTAAGTAAGAAATTGTGCGAATAATTGAAAATGATGTGCTAATCAAACAATGATATAAGCTTTTTAAACCGATAACGCATATTTTTTTTGAAGAGCACTCGAAACACAGATTGCCGCCGCCCCTGAGCTAATCATATTTGCCCGGAATCAAGTTAAAATTAGTTAGTTTCGTTCGTTTCCAGCTTTCGTTTGAAGTGCTTTTACTCGTACTACAAATGTGTGCGTAGCGTGTACGGTTCATTTATGTTTTGGAGAATATTTCCCATATGTTCTTTTAGAAAATAAATTCGATGAAAAATTATTAAAAATGCATTTAGTTACTGTCTTTACTGTCTTTAGCTCCTGTATTGTATTCATTTTCTCTTTGTATACTCTTTTTGCATTTTATTTATGCGTAATGCACTCTACGGGGATTCTTAAAAGAATGGATTCCACTAAGAATCCATTTAGATGGTAGCAATGTACAAGAATCGGTAACCCTTGATATTCTGGGCATGAGAATACAAAACGATGTTCTTTGCAGAGAGCACGTCCTTGAACATGTGCCAAAAGACGCAGGCGCAGACGCTTGGGTATGTTAAAGCCAGCAAGCAAAAAATGCATCACTGCAGGCGATATCCGTACCATTTACCATTGCCGCCTATATTAGGCCACAATTAGAGCATAACTCGTATGTGTGGACGCGAGCATCCAAACTTTCCTTGAAGGCCCTCGATCGCATGTGACGAAATGCTGAGATGGTGGTATTCTTGAGCATCGGTGTATGTAATGTGGGCCATGTTGCGTTCAGAACAAGTGTTCTTCGGAGGCAAAAGATATATGTCCCGCAATTAAAACCTGTAAGTCTTTCCCAGCGTTTTTACCCGCCCGTCCTGGAGTTATCCGTATATCGCACAACATACAACCGCGAATTGTAGCCTTAAAGCCGTACTGCCTGTCTTTGAAACAAGCTAAGAGCAACCTACGATCTTTCCTGCCATACCTGCAGTCTCCATTTGCAAGTCGAACGTTCACCTGCAGTGCTATTCCTTTTCTTCATTTCACGTTTTCTATAAACCTTCCTGATGATCACCGTNTAAAAGTGAAGACGCAAAGAAAACCGTTGTAATAATATATATACATAGTGTGCAAATTATTATTACAACAAATGGCAAGAGAGCCCAACACGGCACGACACAGTAACATTATGTATAGAAGAATAAACACAAGCATGTTCGCTAAAAAAAAAAACTGCTGTATACGAAAAAGTATGACATCATTTTTGAAATGATAACAACAACAATAACAACAACAACAGCAGCAACAGCAATAAGTTTGTTGTGCTTAATAATAATAAAGAAATGAGAAGGAGATGGAGAAGGAGAAGGAGAAATTTTGTTTTCTACAATAAATTTATATTGAGAAATGGATGAGAAGAGCTTTTAATGGATTAAACCAAAAAAGAACAAAAAAAGAAAAGGGAAAGAAATTAACTAAAATAAAACTTAAGAGAATTATATATAACCTTAAGGCAAATTTTTTATTCATTTTCGAAGATTTAACACTAAGACTACCCACCTATGTCTACTTCTAAAGCGAGTAAACTTGACTTTTTTTTGTCTTTTTTCATGACATTGCCACTATTAGGGTAAATTAAGAAAGAAAGTTGAATTAGTTGAATAAGATTTTGACCAAACTTAGGCACGATCCGCATCTTTGTATGTAATTTTTTTTGTTTTTCGAATATATTTCCACGGAGTTGTAAGCTATTGATGACATTAACAAAATATTGTTGGGCATTAAATTATTGTCTTGTGTTGTATAGAGCGTTTGTAGGCAGATCACGTTTACTTATTTTCTTTCCATGTCTTTCTTGATTGATGGGACGTGGCACGTGCCAAATTTTTACTTCCTATCCCAGTTTTTGTGCGTGAGCCAATTAAACTGACATTGGCAGAAATATGCGTATAGATGTCCAACGGCACCTGAGAAGCTATATCAGGTGTAAAGGAGAAAAACCAAAAGTATGTATGTATTTAAAGATCGTTTCATATAAATGAAATTTATTGAGAATTTCAGAAACACTATATGTTTTGTCAAAAATTATTTTAAAGTCCAAAAGTTGAACGGAGTTGTAGTCCTAGGACTCCAAGGACATTATAACTTGCAGTTTAGGCATTCAGAAATTAACTTCACAGCAGATCACATATCAATTCTACCATATAGATAAAAGGAAAAATACAAAGAGTAATCGTAGCATCTTAAAGAAAGGTCCAATTGTACCTAACCAAGCTAACTTGCCTGCAGAAAAGATAAATATTCTAAGGATGCTTAAGTAAATCCAACAGATAGATAGCAGCAATACACGTACAATTTAGTATAGCACTAAATTAACTAAGAGCTTTAAGAATCGTCACGCAACCATTCACTCCGACCGCTTATCGAGAAACTTTTTCCTCGCCACAGCATCCTTCTCAGACAGTGAGAATTGCTCGTTAAAGTTCCTACATATCATCCGCCAAGGTTGTGCACGCTACATATCATCCGCCA
>KK502515.1:668180-707408 GCA_000688735.1 Glossina austeni
ACGCTGAATAAGTCAATAACAATTACATGGAAAGCTGGTATTTTATGTAGGAGAAGAGCAAAAGCATCGAATTCAATCATTATCTACACTAGTGCTTCCCATTTCATTATCATTTTTACCTGTAGAAGTCGCTGATCGAAATTTCTGCAAGCACCTAATATTTCCTAACGACAATAAGAAAATAAAGGAAAAAGTTTATAGAAAAATTTAAAAATAAACATTTTTACTTTTTGCACGGAATGACAAATTGAAATTTGGAAAACTTGTGCGCGTACGATAGAAGTTAAACAAGTCTTTCTAGTGGTCTGTACGAAAGCAAAAAAAAAAAAAAAAAGAAAAAAAAAATTTCGCACTTTTACTTTACACTCACTAACCATTACAGATTTCCATATTAAAAACTAACTTGAAATCATAATTTTTATTTATATTTGTTTCCAGCAACGAGAGATGGGAGCATACGAGTTTCTTCATTTCATTTGCAACTATCTGAGACAGACATCAGTGTATGGGCATACACCGCCACACACACAAAACACAAAAGGACTTAAACTTACAACTCATAGCGAAATGTCTAAATTTGGAATGTAAAAATTGTAAAATATTGTTCTCGATAAACATGCAATCTACGCCATATCTTCCTTTGAATTTGACAGAAATATTTTATAGAGTAATCCGAAAGTTGAGTGCAAAACCAAACCCATTTAGTCAGCTGCAACAACTTCAACTAGTGAAAACTTTGCAATTATATTATATTTGCGGGATATGGAAATTGTTGTCGAAAATTCGTCCCAAAGCGAAAATAATTTTCTTACTTGTTATAACCCATACCACTTGTGGGACAGGGCGTGGTGCGGGCGCATGTAACACGCAGAAAAGTTTATAAGATATACTCACCTTTTATTATACCAACCGATTCAGGAATTGATCTAAGCCGGTCTGTCCACCTGCCCATGTAAATTCGTATTCAAACTAAAGGTGGCAATTTTTGAAATATTTTGATGAATTTCGGTACATTGACGTGTTCTGACCTAAAGATGAATGCTATTGAAAATAGTTCGCGTTGGGTCACTTTTTCGATCACTCCCCATACACTGTCCTGTCCTGAAAAGTCATCATTTGGAAAAAAAATCGCCATTTTCAAAATTTCTCGACAAAACTGGCTAGTATTTCGGAATTCTGAAATGGTATGAATACCTTGGAACGGTTGAGGCAATTTTTGAACCACCTCTCATGTAACGAAAATTCAAGTTCAAAGTATAATTTTCAATACTTCATCATGAAAATTATCATAATAATAATTTAACATAATTAACTGTACCAAATTTGGCCGATGGTGGCCTGATTTTTTGGATCCCGCCTTAATAAGGATTTTCGCAAAAATTGTTGGTGATGAAAATTTTCATACAAAAATAAGAATTGTCCTAGAAAAAGTAATGTAGGGTATTTAATAGTCGGTCTTGCCCAATCTTCTTATTTGTTATAGAAGGCCACTTAAATATATATATTATCGGTATGAATTTCTATATATATATTTCTATATATATATATATATATATATATATAAATCATTACAAATTTTCATGGTTTCCATTTTTCCCAAAACGGAATTTATCCCAACTAAATATTTATTTACAAAAAAAAACTTTATCGTTTACGTATTTAAGACGACATAATAAACAAATAGTTTTTCGTTTAATATCTAAACGGTGTCAGGTGTTTTTTTTACAAACAATCTCGCAAGGAATTCCAATTCAACTGCGAAAACTTAATATGAATAATTTATCGATGATAATAAACAGCGTTAGTTATATATATATATATATATATATGTACGATGATCGGAATCAATTCATTAAAGTCATCGTTCAAAACTTCAATAACTATTCCAATTTATTTAGACATTCTGTGACAAAGTTACCAATCAGTGTCAAAGTGATTCGAATTGAGAACAACGCGGTCAAAGGATCAACCGTGAAGGATGATTAGACTTAAGTTACTCATCTTTACAATATCGAATATATATACGGGATTAAACAGGGTTTAACTGCATTGTCATTCATGTCTACGACTACTCGTGCGAACGGGTGCGAATCGTACCTGCGAAGTCTACGTTCGCGGACTGAATTGCGATACAATTTATTTAGATCGTATCTACAGAGTGTGGTCAGTCGGTAAAAACATAATGCTTATCGATTGAGCACACACCCACCAACTATGCTGCGGCCATCACTTGCCAAAATCTTCCTCTTTCCTCACTTCTCTCTGACCGTTACCGTGTTATACGAATAGGGAACACATCCTGAGTGATTGCGATACTTTTTAACCCAAAAACACTTAAGAAAGTAAGAAATATTCAGCGAACACCGAATCTCTCATACCCACCACTACGCTTTTGGCATCTTCTGTCGACGCTATTTTATTTGATACCCATATCGCTGGTATTATTAAGACAAAATTAATCTACCAGCTCGTAGTGTTTTTGTTAAGAAAAACTGAGTTGCGTTCAGTCTATGATCCATTGCGGCCTTCTGCTCTGACGAATTTGGCCCATTTTCAATACCAACTTGCATGCGAAAACCTCCAATGTTTCTACCAAATTTGAAGTCGATATTTTCAATTTTCCGATCAGGAGAGTGCCAACAACAAACACCACACAGATCCGGAAGTCCCCATCATTTAGTAGTAAAAATATTGAAGAAGGAGATCAAATAAGTGAATTGAATGTGTAAACCTGCCTATGGTTCAATATTTGTTATGTGTTAGACTGCCTGATGTCAGCGCTATTATTCCATTCCTATTCAAAGCCTGATAGAATATAAATGCTCCCGATAAGGGTGGTGGCGTCTGTCCGTCCATCCCTTTAGAAATATCAAAGTCATAAAAATGAAGATAAAAAATTGAAACTTTTTTTTATTGAATAATTGAATGCCGCAGAGAAAGTGTATTCTCGACGACTTAAGGTCGAAAGCTATTAATTTCCAATACTTGCTTATTTGTTTCCATTCATATCAACGAAACAACGGAAAATGTGTTTCATCAAGATAGCATAAGCATCCTATATGGTATAAAACATAAGGGAAAAAAATCTACCTGTCTTCTGCAGCCATTTCCAAAACTCAGTTTCTATGAAGAGAATTCTCTCTCTCAGTAAAATAAAAGTGACTTTTCGTCCATCAAGGCAGGGAGATGAGTTTCCTGTTTATCTATAATCCTTACCCACCACCTCTGCTATTTATGGTGATAAATATTATAATTAGAAATAACAACAAAAACATTAATTTGCGGTTCAAGGTTATACGATTAATATGTAGAACTGTTTGTATTCTTTACAAATTGATTTTCTGTAGCTCAATACAGAAAACTGTTTATGTGGGTTTAAATGTGAATCATACACAAAAAAAAAAGAGTGGAAACAAAAACCAGATCTTCTTTTTCATTTATTTTATTTATTTATTTTAGGTGAAGAGTTACTGCAGAAGTATTAATTGGGAAGAAGTTAAACATCCGGCAAAAGTTTAAATAATTTTTACTCGGTATAGTGTTTTATGCAGTGTATTAATGATTGACACAAAAATGCCAGTTTACAAATTTATTGTTAATTCTTAGTGAGTTTATGATGCTTTAAATTTTTCTTTATTTGTACATCTTTTTCTGCGAACTACTTCTCCATTGTATTGACTCTAAAAATTGAAATTTATTATAATTATTTTTATTATTTTCCATATCCAACGAGAGTTGATCGATTATAAACTTCTTTACACATTCTCTAAGGCAAGCTTTTCTCTTTTCCTGGCAATCGCATCGTTTTTAATCGGTTAAGTGTCAAGATATTATCCGCAACTTCTAACAATCGAGAGAAATTTTATATTCTCTTAAGAAACTCTTGTGGTTTGCATTGATTGCATTGATCAATGGGTCGCTTACAATGTATTTATATGACCTTTGCTAACTCGATTGCAAACCGACCGATGGACAATATCCCGTCAACACCTGTACATTTAACATAAATGCTCAGTTGATTTCCACACTATGAACATATTATTAACCGTTGGTACGCATTTCCTTCCGGTAAAAAAAAAAAAATAAAAAAAAATATATACCGTATTATACTAGTGTGTGGAGGTGGTGTACACATGTTTACATAAATAAATGTAGAAAGAATGACGAGAAACACTTTACATAGAAATCATAAATTACATGGTCTGTGATTTAACTGTGCACTATCACAACGGCATAGGTAAGTATATATAGGTGTATAAAAATGAATAAAAACCATACAATTTCCATAAACAACAGACACGACAATGACAACAAAACAGATCTGATTGTTACCCTGATTGTAACAATTACAAATTACAAGTGACAATAAAATAGTAAAAAAAAAAAAGATAATAATAACACAAGTACAACGATACCAATACAAGCCCCAGCACCGTCCACATTAAACTTTGAATTCTTTTTACGTTCAAAAAATAATTATTACTAAATACTTATTTGGAAGATGTTTTAAAACGCATTAAAACCGGTTGCATGACAAACCTCTTATTATCTTCGAATATTCAGCAACAACTTTGGGATTATCAGCCAAAATCAATAAATTTAAGGCGATAGACTTGCTGTAGATTTTTCAGAAAATTTAATTTTCTTGTTTTTTTGCCTAAAAGAGGCTTTGAACGGTCTCGAATACTTGGGGAAAAAATTCATTTTCCGAAAAAAAAGAAAAAATTTTAAACAAATTTCATTTCTCTGCCTTGGACATAGGTACTGACAATGAGAAGACTAGTCATTCTAAAAGTCATCAAAGTTTTGCAGATGGATATTGGCATCCAGTCACAAAATTTTTGCATTGAAACCGACGCTAACCGAATTAAGAAGGCTGAGCGGTATTTGACAGATGCTGCAAAGCAGGCAGGTTTTGGCATAAAATATTAGAGAAGAGGGAGAAAGGTGAAATATGGTCCAGGAGTCGCAGACTAATAGAAAAAATAATAAAAAATTTATTGCGATAAAGAAACATGTGTACAATAGATGTCAAAACTTTAACAGGTTCGCGTACGTAAATGCTGTAGCGTTCACTTTCATTATGATCCGAAGTGAAGTGAATCATTCAAGTACCGTTCAAGTTTTAAAGTCAATTATTTTCCATTTAATTTTGTATATAAAATCCTAGGCTTTTAATTATTGTATCAGGTGTTTGCAAAAATTTTGTTCACTTTCTCACTTAAAGAAGGCATTTGTTGTGGAAAATTGGCGCAATAGCATATTACACGAAATAGTTTTCATTATTTTCTACATTGACGACATCTTGTTGAAAGAACATTTATTGGTTTGGCAGCTATCCACCCATCGACCGATTTTCGCGCTTCTTTAAATTTGCGGACCGGCGTGCCAGCCAAGCCATGCTGCACCGATCTGAACAAATGGTAATGAGGAGGTGCCATGTCTGGTGAGTACGCTGGGTGTGGCGGAACTTCCAATTCGAGCTCGACAAATCTAGCAACAAGTGGCCTAAAAATGGCATTGGCCGGCAACGTGTTAAACGTGTTGGCAAGCCGCGTAAGCCAAATAATTTTCTTTTTCTTCATTCGAATTCTTTGCGACATTCTCTAGTAAAATACGTAGGATTTTTTCCTTAATAAAAGGAATGCCTTTTTTCCGGCAATTACACAAAAATCACCATTTTCAAGAACTCCTTCCTAAATATCTCACTAGGCATAGATATTTTTTAATTCACATTTTTACTAGTTGTACTGCTAGCCGCAGAAAACCTTGCACAAAAGACGTGTTGACATAATAATATCTGCGGTGTTGTCATTTTTTATTATTTTGCCAAAAATAATTCGTTTTTCCCCATGCTTAATGGTATACTTATTAATCTCCTGAAATATTATTAATCCGTTACTTTTCCAAAATTCCAAAGAAACTCTTCTTTAAGCTAACAGTGATCTTTTGGGACTTAGATTGAAGAGTGAAAGAAGCATAGTCCGCTAAAACTAATCCTTTTTCAATTAATCTACTTTTTTTTCACATTTATTAATACACCCAACTCTTTTTTGCACGGTAGATGCTTCCAAAATTAGAACTAAAAAAAAAAAAAAAATGAATTTTTTGGATTCGTGCTGGAACGAAAAATTAGTGTAAAAAAAAGGTTATTTTCTCTCATTGCTGAGCCGTGTTATTTCAAAATCGTGTAAAAAAAGACAAGAGAAAAAAAAGTACTGCGTAACTGATAGAAGATCTAACGAAATATTTACATAAATTTATGAAGTAAACGTAAGAAAATGTGCAAAATTTCAATTCGTTTCATCAAATTATTACCAAAAAGATAGTCCAAGTGAAGTGAAAATAGATAGCGAAAGTGAAGTGAGGGAGGGAAACGACGTGTCCAAAATGGGTTTACAAATTTTGGTTGTTAATATTTTGATCTTAAAGCTGCTCCTATTCGGTTATAATTCGGACCAACCTTTGGCCCGTCATTCCAATCGCTATGCGTCAATAAATGACGAAGAAACAATCCGAGTGACGGTTAAAACAATTCAACATTTCATTGTCATCAAGAGTGTATATAATTGTATCTGGACAAGCACAAAGATATATTTAGTCTTTTCTATCTATCCTTTTTTATTAATGATTGTTCGCTGATCAACCCAATACCAGATATCTTCCACTTAATCAATTATGTCTTATCTACTTATGTCTTTTATGAATTAAATCTTGATTAGTCAGAAGAGGTTAATTCCACGACCCATTTCAAAAATTACTATTAAAATATTGGAAATTAAAAATTATGTCACAAGTCTACACGTAAAGTACTCGATGAATAGAAATATACTTTGAATTATATACATATTTATATTTGCTATACAAGTAATAAAACAACAATAACAACAATAACAACAATAACAACAATAACAATAGTAACAATTATAACCACATCGTATTCCACATGTGAACGCAAAAATGAATAGAAAAAAAAAAAAAAAGCCCTCTGCCAAAAAGCATTTTTTTTTTTTTGTAGAAAGCTTTGCTTTCAAGCCCACTGAAAATACAAATTGAAGAATAAAAGAAAATATGTGCAAGGAAAAAAAAGGTTACTTTTTAGTAGGGAACAATTATTAATCGCATAACCGTATAAACATAAGCGGCCGCAATAGAATCGCACCTACGCATTTCAGTTAAGTTATTAAAAGACGAAAGTAAAGAAAGGAAACAATTGAGGATAACGACACAATGCTGGACGAATGAATGCCCATCATTATTATTCACATGCATGCATAGAATACGTTACACATATAAGTAGAAGTGTTACAAACATACTACATTGTACTATTTGTATGGCTGCAACGGGTGCCAAAGTGCCTGGGCAACCGTTTATCTGTTGGATGGAAAATAACAAAACATTGTTGACATTGAGTCTCAATCAATGTGCATGACTACAGTATTTTCCGTTCACTTCTTTGTATGTTTTTGCAGTGATAGCAATTGTGTGCCATAATTATTAACATCATTTACGTGCTCGTAAGATCGTACGTTTACAAAAAAAAAAAAAATAATAATAATAATAATAATAATAAAGGAAGAGCATATTATGTAAGGAAGCAGAAAATTTATGTAGATAAATAATTTATATGAAATCTGTAATCTGTACATTAGAACAAACTTACCACGTCAATATTTTATATGTGTAGTTGTTGAAACAACGACCAAAGAAGAGGTGCAATTAAAAATATTCAATATCTACGCATTCACATTCAAATGCGATTTTATCAACAATTAAAGCGACCAGATCTGCGTGAAGGAGTCATGTATCCTTTTGCACGCGTCACAGGAAAACGAAATACACACTGCAGGCCACGTAAAACGTGTATATTCGTAGTCAGCCTAAATGCCGATAGTTTCTTTTGTCTCTCGTTTATTCGCCCATTGAAATCGCTAACTAGAATAAATACACATAACTCGAACTACGCAAATGTGGTTATGATACAATTATCTGAAATTCAATGCAAAATATATACGCTATCCGATATGTATGACAAGACTGAGAGTGAATGAAACATCACTTTATCTAACGAAAAAATATCACACACAAGCTGGATTTACCCAAAGGCGAATAGATTTTTTGCTCGTAACAGTAGAAGATGTGGGCAAGAAGTGAGTGAAGTGAAACTGCAAAGACAAATACCCTTTTCCTGTCAAGGCTTCGTTTTCAACTCTGAAAAAATTGCTTAATTAAATTACGCTCTTCCCTTTTTTTTATACCTTGTTTCATGGAAACATTATTTGGGAAATTTTGGTCCTTGTTTCTTTTACTGCTTTAAACTCATAACCCTTAAGTCAATTGTGTTAGTATGAACCACTTCTATATACATATCGCATTCAAACATCTAGAAAAGAATTTAGAAGGTGAGGTATATGCACATATATATATATGTAACAGTCAAATAAGAAAGATTCATGTCAACACTGTAAGAGCTTTAAATGTGTTTAATGCATTTCAGTTTTGACAGATAAGATTTTAAGGATGGGGAACATACGGCGCTTTTTCTTGAATGTCCTTACAATAATCTTCCTCCTTACAATAAATAAAGAAATTTTTAACATAGTAATGAAAAATTATTCCATTATTAATCCTATGAGAAGCAATCCATACCTTCAAGAACAGGAATAAAAACATTCATGGTTCCAAAGATATAAACACCATAGATAAATAATATCAGATGTTTTTTTTCGTTACTGTTTCCAAAATAAATTTCAATACATCACACCGTGTCCGCATCATAGCCAAATAATAATTTCAACCTCAAAAAACCATTTACCAGAAGACAATAATCGGTCTCAGTTTTTATATATTACAAATGTGAACCCAGCAGTCTTCCATTTTCTGATCAGCGAATTCAATAGTACACGATTTTCGTCTGCTATGCATATAGAATGATATCATTTTACTTGTTGCTTCTTTACTCTTATTATTTCATAACTTTAAAGCTTTCTTGCTAGTTCGTATGGCAATTCTCGTCAGCTTATTACGTTTCTTGATTAATAATTTTCATATTTATCAGATAAGTATAAAGTGTACATCATATAAAGATCGAGGGACTCTTTCATCGATACGTAAATGTGTGTACGAATCACTTCTGAATTATTTTGCACAACAACAATCGATTTCTACACAAAAACGTTTCGTTTTGTTAATTGGCAACTCTTCTTATTGAACGAACAAGTTTAGCTCTTGTCCGCAAAATCAAAAATGAGAACGACAGCCATAAGTACTGCGATTGATGATAAAACACATTAACGGTCAATGCATACGAACATAATATTATCATTAACATAAGTGCAAAGAGAAGAGAGAGCCAGCCACTCAAGCACAAATTGTGCATAAACTCATATTGGAAATTAGGGTGAAATTAAAGCATAAAGTTCAAATTAAATTTAACAAAAATGAATGATTTATAGAACTCAAAGACCATGACGCCTATACAATCCAAAAACAGCAAAAAAAAAAAAAAATTTCCCTTTATTTTTTTGATGCACCAACGAATAAAACAAGTATATATACAACATAACTGTTGTTGCTGATAAAATAGTTGTTTAACGGTGTACAATACTTACCGTTTGCGAAATAGAGAATTGATGAAGCTGTCTCGCTTTTGCTTAATTTTATGAAAATATATATGCAAGGCGGCTTCAGGCAGCTTGTTTAGCTTTTGCAGAGTTTTAAATTTAACATATATTTCCTTGTTGTTCGTGTTAAAAATTTATGTTTTAAAAATATTTACGAATTTCTTTATGCTCATTAAATTCTTTTCCGTTTTCATATATTGCTTAAAGCAGATTTCGAAACGCACTTCCAAGAACGCGACAATAGAAAAAAAAAAGAGGGAAAAGAATTTTATGTACATACACGATAGGATTTTTTGTTTTTTTTTTATTTTCGGATAAAAATCAAAAAGCAAGAGTTGGAAAAATTCCTCGTTTATGTCGTAAATGATAATTTTTACAATTTCTATATGTTTACGTTTGTGTTGATTTTTTTCCAAATTAAAAATCCTCTCCTTTTTTTTCTATGCGTATGTCAATGCACACCAAAAAATCGTTTATACACAAATTTTAAATCGCACACTCAGAAAAGCACACACGAACACCAATTAAGAGGCCGCGAACTACACGAAGTGCAGTCGACAACAGTTAAAATTCAATTAAACCCAAAAGAGACGAAAAGAAAATACAAAATCCAACTGAGATTTTACGAGTGGCAAAGATTTACACAGAGCATGCGTGCTTATAGAGAGGAGGAATAAACATAAAAAGTAAACGAAACAGTGTTACCGCATTCCCATTTTAATAATGCACGCAAAATTTCTCTCGAATGTAAAAAGTGCATATAATTTAATCTTTCAAAATGCTTATTCCGTTCATAACTTTCTGAATGTTTTAATTTTTATTTTCTTTGAAAGAAATCTCTAATCATTTAAAACTAAAATTAACCTACATGATTTTTTTAAGGCCGAAAATATAATTCTCTATAATCCTATAAAGTTTTGAGTACAATTTTCTTAACCCTACACAACACTTCTAAGGCTTTTTTACTACCATTTATTGAAGACTCCTTGGTAACTTTAATATAAAAGTTTTTTAACTCGTTTATTTTATCTGAAAACGAACACGCCCGATTATGTCATAACTATAACAACAATACAGAGTAAGAAGAATGCACTGAATTCATGAAACTTTAAGCGTGCTAGGTGTTTTTTTTAGTTTGCATTTTTATTAATGTTTGCCTTTTTAAGATTCCCGGCTTTTCATTTTCTTTCTGCTTTATTCGTATTTTATAAATTTTCACTTGTTAAAAAACTTACAATTTACTTTCCGCATTTATTAAATTTGTAATTTCACTCGCAAAAATCTTCTCGGTTATAATTCGCCTTTATTTCTGCTTCTCATTTTTTTTTTTTTTTGTTTTTAGTTCAACAAGAATTTCCTTAGCTTTCTTATGCTCCAAAATATTTCCCGAAGTCTCTCTCTTAAATGCTTAGAGCGTAAGCGATTCATAGGCTCTGAAAGGCAATCTAAACATACCCACATATCTCTCTCTCTCTAATTGGACAAAATTCGAAATTCTAATATTAAGAGATGATAAAATAAGAGAGTAAGAACTTTAAAGAGCAAATAAACGTGGAGACTTTTATAAAGTTAATATATATTATAAAATTAATAAACAAATAATATAAATATAAAACAAATTCCTTTTCGCCATGAAAACAAATAAATGAATTTAATTTGAAATTAAAATCGACATTGTCGACCATTCATTAACTATACAAAATCGAAAAATTGTAAATTTTATTTTATATAAGAATGCAACCCTGCGTTCTTATTCCACTTATATGCCTTGCTTTATTTAACCAGCTGTTCGAATTAACCATGATTGAATGCAATGGAATGTGGGGAAAAAAAGGTGGAAATGTTTAGTAAGCAAAGAGTCTGAATCAAAGAGAAGAAGAAGTCGGTTGAGACGCTAATTTTTTTGTTAATTTTAGTTTTTAAGTTAATTAAATTTCAGAAAAGTTTAATGCGGGTGTCAAAATTTTTACGCATGGCACAGCATTAAAACTGGGTAATTAAAATTGCAAATTCATTAAGAAATAATAGATTTTCATAAAACATATCCAATTGCAGACGAAAAGAAGAAAAACGGGTTATAAGATTAGTGAAACGGCGGCAAATTTAGCTGAGAAAGAGATCGTTTTAAACGTAAACAAAGCAATGGGACGCAGTCCTTCTCCCTCACACAGACGGCGCGAGAAAGAACGTTCAGAGCGTAGAAAACGGCGTGAAAGACGATCACGTGAAAGGGAAAGAGAAAGAGAGCGCGAACGAGAACGTGAAGCGGCTAGTGGCAGTAGCGGCCGCGCATTAAGAAGAGAAAGAGATAGAGAACGTGAGAGAAGTCGCGATAGAGGAGAACGCAGTAGTCGACGCCGCTCTAGGTGAATAATAAAGTGTAGTGTATTAACAACCAAAAACGATAAGTATAAAATATTCTTTTTAACTGTACACATAGAACTGGTGTTGAGTGTTGCCGGCATTTGCCTTTTTTATGTTGCCTTATGGAATCTTTCCATTTTCACCATTAAGCGAAATTGTGTTGTCTTGCTATCTCTTTCATTGCTTCATGCTATTCTTTTGTTTGATTTACCGCATTTTTATTCTGACAATTACCACGTGAAACGAAATAGTAACAAATTTGAACAAATTAGTTGAAGATAAAAAAAATATATACAGAAAATTGTAAATTGTTGCATTAAATAAGGAACGATGGCTTTGCGCGTGCAATTTGAAAACAGCGATGACATTGGAGTATTTAGCAAATTGACTAACTCATATTGTTTAGTAGCGATTGGTGGTTCAGAGGCATTTTACAGTGTCTTTGAATCTGAATTAGCAGAAACCATTCCCGTTGTGCATACCAGTGTGGGAGGTTGTCGCATTATTGGTCGTCTAGCAGTGGGCAATAAGAACGGTCTGCTAGTACCTAACTCTACAACTGATGTGGAATTGCAGCATCTGCGTAATAGTTTACCGGATGCTGTTAAAATTCAGCGGATAGAAGAACGACTATCGGCTTTGGGCAATGTTATAGCTTGCAACGATTATGTGGCCCTGGTACATCCAGATTTGGATAAAGAAACTGAAGAAATTATAGGTGATATTCTCAACGTCGAAGTATTTCGTCAAACAATAGTCGACAACACCCTAGTGGGATCATATACAGTGTTAAGTAACCAGGGAGGTATGGTTCACCCTAAAACAAGCATACAAGATCAAGATGAGTTGTCGTCGTTGCTGCAAGTGCCATTGGTAGCTGGTACAGTTAATCGCGGTAGCGAAGTTTTGGCTGCCGGCATGGTTGTTAATGATTGGATTTCTTTTGTGGGTATGGCCACTACAGCCACGGAAATTTCAGTAATCGAAAGTGTATTTAAATTAAATCAAGCTCAACCCTCAACCGTAACAACAAAATTACGGGCGGCTTTGATTGAAGACATGTCATAAAAGCTGGTTTGAGGCAATTTTGTGAAACTCCTCTACAAATTTATGTAAAAAATTTACATTGTAATGAAATTCTAGTGTAGAAATAAATTCAATTTATGAAGCAATAAATCAATAATTCAATTTCACTGGCAACCATGTACAAGGGAAAGGATGAATTTGAGCACTTACTTACTGTGTTATCCAAAAAATGTTTTTTTTAAAAATAATTAATGATTAATTCTCTATATAAAATAGATCCCGCTCGAATGACCATCCATCTACCTCAGCTTCAACATCAACCCGTCGACGTGGCGGCGCTGGCAGTACCCGGGGAGTCGAACGTCCCAAAATTAGCGAAGCCGACTTAGAAGGTAAATCGCCCGAAGAAATTGAAATGTTAAAGACTATGGGTTTCTGTACGTTCGACACGACAAAAAATAAAAAAGTTGAAGGTAACGATGTCGGAGAAGTACATGTAATCCTTAAGCGTAAATATCGCCAGTATATGAATCGTAAGGGCGGTTTTAATCGTCCCTTGGATTTTGTTGCATAGCACCGCAGCATATTTACACTTGCTGCTTACACGGCTATGGTCGCTGTTTAGTTTTAGTCGTCGTAGTTTTTGTCACTTTTAAAGAAACAAAACCTGCAATTTTATGCAATAGACCGGTTCACAAAATTTTAAACATTTTTCAAGTCAAAATTTCCACCACCACCTCACCTACCTCTCAATATTTACTTTGTCTTTTTTTTTTTTTTTTTTTTTTTTTTTTCTTTTACGCAATTGTTACAGAACTATATTTACTAAATATATTCTTACTATGAAATAGTTTATATGCGATTAAGTTTAAAAAGAATGCGAAACAAGAACGAAATAGGAACATTTCAAAGTACAATTAACATGAGCAAATAGTTTATGCCAAATTTTGTTACTAATTTTTTTAAATCTTTTTTTTCGATTCCTTTTTTTTTTTAGTTTTAAACTTTACAAGCCTTGCTTTATGCCAGTCTTCTCCCCTTTATATTCATGTAGATTCACTTCTTTATGCTTTCCATTCTTATTTAAATTAAAGAATTTTTAGATCGAAGCTACTATACTACTATAGATAATAGAATCGATTTTAATCTAGAAATCTGATTTCGGGGGAGAGAAATATTTCTATTGAAATTAAATTACCATTGACTGACATAACTGAATTCATGTCTCGTTGTCCTTTTCAAAATTTTCTTTATAAACCTATATTTCTAATACTTCAATAAATCCCGAATGTGAAGCAGGCTTTTGTAACCAAAGAGCTATGAGTGAGATGTGCTTCAGCTAGACAAATATCAATCAATTGAAGGCTACATCCAGTGAACTTTCACTGTTTATTATTAATAACACATAAGCATTGCTTTTTTTCAAGTAATGAAAAACTATTGCTTACCAAAGAAAAGATACAAAATTTTTAAATCCTAGATAAGTGATTCCATTTTTTTTTTTTTTTTTTTGTTTTTTTGCCTTCTGGTTATTAATATTAACTAGTTGTGATATTTTTCTTTTTTTTCTTACTTTGAAAATTATAATGAAAAATATATTTTCATTTACTTAACGTGGTCATAGCTTTTTTTTTTCAAAATTCTAATGGAATTTAACTCTCAAGTTTTGATTAAAAAGTTCTTGATCCTTTGAATTTCATTATCATGTTAATTGTATTTTACTAGTTAATAAGTAAGTGTGTTTGTGCTTTTGTTTAACTGTTCACAACAATAACGCACACATACATATAATGAGAACATTTTTTAAAAAACTTGTTAGATGAATTAACTGAAATTGTATTTTAAATACAAGAAAAAAAAAAAAAAGAAATATAAAAATAATTCAAAATATTTGAAAAATCTTCAAGAAAAGGAAAAAAAGAAACTAAATAATCCCCCCACACTCACATACAACCACATATTCATCCTCCATACACTGCAATAGTACAATATTTTAACTAGATTTTAAATAAAAAAAAAAATAAATTGTGATGATTGTTTTATTATATAAAAATTTTATATATACACAATAATTGCCCATTTTCCCTCCATAAACCAAAAAAAAATTCCTTACTTACATATATACATACACCCCCTCACCAACCCCGCCCCCTTTTACAATAGACCAAATAAGCAATAGCCAGGGATTTATTTATCTTTATAATTTTCTTTTATTATTTTTTTTTAATTTATTTTCTATTAAAAAAAACGTATACTCGTGTGTTAGAGTTATAACTAAACAAAAAAAAAAAAACAAAAATAGGAAGAAAAAGAAAAAATAACATTCAATTATTAAATAATAACAAATTTATATAAGAATCAAACTGAAAAGAGAGTGAAATAGAAATAAAAAATGTTAACAGTTAATTCAATCACAAGTGCCGTTAAATTATTAACTTTAATTCTTGTTTTTAACAAATTTCTTATTTCTTATTTTATTATTCAATATTTTTGTATCTTTCTTTTACTCATAATTATTTAACTAATAACTAATTAACTAATTCTTTTAACCATTTCACTGCAATAGTTGAATGTTTGGCTTAACTGGGTTTTAAACAAAATATAAAATATTTGGCTTTGCTCATACACACACATATATATATATCTATAGTTTATAAAACGAAATTGCAGGGATTTATTTATACTTTAACTTATATTTATAAATTCGTTTTTTTTTTTTTTTCTTTTTATAAACATTTAATAATAAAAGAAAATATTGTATTGATATTAAAGAATAAGGAGAAATTGAATAAATATGTTTTTAAATTGAATATTCTGAATTACATTTTATGTATGATTCTGCGATTCTTAACTTTCATGGTTCATGAGAAATCCATATTTATGCGGAATTCAAATTTTTATTAACCTTTGTCACTCATGGCGGTAAAGGATCGCTGTATCTTATTATACTTGAGACAACACAACTGTACATTTTTCAGAAAGTCAATTTCTTTTGGGTTAATAGATCATTTGAATCCTTTACGATACGTCAAAAAAATTTATTACTTAAAAAAAAATTTTTTTTCTCCTTAAAGACAGCCTACGTTAAATGAACCGTAGCTTAACTTCTTTGATCTTTGTCTGAGGATATCAAATTTGTTTAATATATTAATACACGTCTTTGGATAGCGTTTATGTTCACTTAAAAGCATTTCCAAATGAATAGGACCTTCAAAAAGATTGAGAGATTCGAAAGCTCTCGGGGTTCATGCGAATAAGGAGGAATATATAAATACGGATGGATATATAAGAATGTTTTTATAGTTCGGGAATTACAAACCGACGGAAAGTTTATTATGACAAAAAACCTATTTTAAGACTTTAAACGCGTCTTTCTGCATTCTCCAGTATAGCATTTACGCCAACAATTTTCATTCACATTTTTCAGTATGAGGAATACGAAGGGGATTTTCGTAAAGTTAGTTTAAACATTTTCTCTTAACGAAAGACAGCGTTTTCTTGGGTCGAGGACTATGCAGTTTCATCTAATACTCGCCAATCAAAAAAAAAAAAAACATTTTCTAAAATGTTGTACATGTTTCTCCATGCAGATTGTGATTTTTTTATGCCCACCACTGAAGGGATGGGGACATACTGATTTTGGTTCTTTTCACACTGTATGTAACAGCCAAAATGAAGCTTCAGAGACGCTATAAAGTATATATGACCTTGATCAGCGTGAAATTCTGAGTTGGTTTGACAATGTCTGTCCGTCTGTGAGGTGTTTGTTGTTGATACTCTCCTGGTTGCAACGGTGAAGATATCAACTTGAAACTTGGTAGAAACTTTGGAAGTTTTTGCACGCAGGTTGGTATTGAAAATGGGCCAAATAGGTGGGAGTGGAAGCGTGCCGTGGAGCGTAAATTGAACGCAACTCAGTTTTTTTCCACAAATATTCTGCTCGTTACTCGGAAATTATAAAAGTTAGGAGGCTGAAATTTCCCACATATACTTTACGAAGCACTCTTGTCCTTACGTGCAAAAATGGAAAACCGCACAAAGTTACAAGTGATTAAATTGCGTTTTTCTCACTTTTTTTTGATGTTTTGAGGCAAAATTTTGATGATATCACAAATATACCGTTACAATTGGCAGCGAAGGAGAAGTGTAAATGGACACGAAAGTAATCGAAGACCATCAGTCAAAAAAGCGATCATATCGTTTTCATGTTTCGAGAGGTACTATAGCTTCCCGATAACTAGAACCGTAAATCGACGCCAGATTCCCATTTTTCAGTATTTCTCAAGGATAATCTTCTTTTTACCTAAATGTATCTCGAATCTTATTTCCCGTCCATTCTTCCATCGATTCCAAAAAAAAATTTTCAAGAATATACTTTTTTGGATCGTTAAGGTGGCGTCACTTTTTAAGGCAAAGTTTGAATGGGGTTAGTTTTGTCATATTTCTATAGGATAACTTGAATCATCTACTTCTACACGCAAAACTGGGAAATTCTGAAGTTTGTCATTTGTTGTTTCAATTCGTCAGCCATTACGATCGTCTTCGATGCTTTTGGATGGCCTTTTTATAGAACTTTTTGTTTTAAGCACATCGCTCCAATTTTAAGCACGTGTTATAAATTGTCGAATTATCTTTAAGACTGCTCCGCCCTATTATTATGTACTGGGAGTTTGAAAATGATGCTGATTCACGGTCAAGAAAACACTAACATTGCTGTTATTGATTTAATCCAGGTAGGTGTCAAGGGTCCCATTCATTCTTACTCATCTTTTTTTTTTTTTACTATTCATTAATTATTTATTATTCTATAATTAAATTTAATTACTAATGTGTTCGTATATCGCGGCTGTACGACATGGTATATACACTTCAAAATGATTGCTACGTCCTGCATAAGTTTCGGATTTAGTGAAATGTTTACAATTCTTATCGATGCGCTGGAAACCGCCATAAATTTTATCGTCGGTGGTTAAAGACACTTTGTAGACACCCGGCCAATTAGTGCCTACGCAATAATTGGTAAAGCTCTTGGTAGGATGGAAATTGAAAACGAATACTAGACCAGCCCTTTCATAAGCAATCACTTTATCACTCTCATGCTTCCAACTAACGTAGGCGGGATCGGAATGTAGCCAACCGAAGCGTTCCTCTAACTCATTCATGGCTCGATCAAATTCACCTAGGAAATGATATTTCAGCAGATCGTCATCAGCTAAGTTCCATTGACGTCTAGCATAATGATACGATTCATTATTACCCGGTCGAGGAAAATCTAACCATTCTGGATGACCGAATTCATTGCCCATAAAATTCAAGTAAGCTTCACCGCCCAAACTGTGCGTAATTAAACGGATCATTTTATGCAAAGCGAGTCCTCTATCAATAATTATATTCGATTCGGATAAAACAGACATGCTGGTATACATTTCTTTATCCATTAACCAAAATGCTAAGGTTTTATCACCTACCAAGGCTTGATCGTGAGACTCAGCATAAGCTACAGTATTTTCACGATAGCGCCGATTGGTTAAGGTATGAACTAAATTACCCATATTCCATTGATCGTCACTATATTCCTTGAGCAATTGGATCCATTTGTCCGGTATCGCCATACCAAGTCGATAATCGAAACCTATGCCGCCTTCGGAGATGGGACGACACAGTGTAGGCATACCTGAAACGTCCTAAACTCAAAATTTAGAATAAAATATTTTTCAATAAATATTTATTTGTTTTTCATTTTCAATTCTTACCTCTGCTATGGTCACGCATTGGGGATTTTGGAGATGCAACATATAATTGGCGAGAGCCAAATAATTTAAAGCATCGGTATCGACATTCATACCAAAATATTCGTTATAATCACCACTGAAACTCTGATCGATACCTCGAGAATGATATATCATTGAAGTAACTCCGTCAAATCTAAGAAGATTCTTAAAATATTGAATTGAACAGACATTCACGTGTTTTTCATTTCCCACCTGTAACCATCGAAGTTATAGTTCTCATGCCACCATCTTAAATTGGATAGTAAAAATCGTAAAACCTCGTATTCAACATAGTTGAATAACCGGCTATCCCACAAGGCGTGCTCACCTCTTGGCCCGTCATGGAAATAACAATTATTGGTACCATCGAATTGATTGAGACCGTCCTGAACGTTTTTGCTGGCATGAGAATGCACCACATCCAACAGAACAAACAAACCGCTTTCATGAGCCACATCGATCATGCGTTTCAACTGCTCAGGCGTACCAAATCGACTGGATGCGGCGAAAAAACTGGTCACTTGGTATCCAAAACTGGCGTAGTAAGCATGTTCCATAACGGCCATTACCTGTATAGCGTTATATCCTTGCCTCTTAATACGAGGTATTACTTCGGTCGTAAAGTGATCGTAGCTTGCAATGCAAGGTTCTTGCGACGCTATACCCACATGGCATTCGTAGATGCGCAACGATTTAGGTCGTTTAACACTAGGGTATTTAAATGTGTATTTTTCCTCTTCAGACGGATGCCAAACAAGCTGTTTGAAGTTGACGCCTAAATTGGCTTCTTTAGGCGGTTGCTTTACATATACAGCCCAAGGCGATAAACGATCCAGTAATTCCCCCTTTTCATTGCGGACAATAATTTTAATTTCACTTAAATGTTTTACAGCGGGAGTCCCGTCAGCGTTTGGTGGTAACTGTAATTCCCATTTTCCAAATTCTAATTTTTGAAAAGGATTCGCTTCCCATTGCCAATTATCTGTAAGTTGAACAAGGGCAAAAGATGCATTTTCGTCACACTAATTTTTTTATTGACTTTGCACTCAACGATCTTTAAGAGACCTAAAGGTGTTTAGACGAAAAATAAATTCAAATTCATTCTGAAATTTTGTATAGGAAAAATTTGGCAAGGAATGTTCGAAACATGTGAAGTCTTCTTTTTGAAAATGTCAACAATTAAAACAAATTTCTCTCTGATAGCTGCTAACGCAGTGAAAGGGTGCACGATTAACACATTCGGAACCTTGGCGAGCTTTATTCAAATATATTCCTGATGAATGTAAGATTCTCGCCAGACTTAGCCATTTTGTTCTTCTTTTGTTGGAATTTTGATATTCGCAGGAATTAAAATACATATGCTATGTATTCTTAATACTAGGCCGAGTCGGAAGTAACTTTCGGTGCAGCCAGGTAGAATCTATTGCTCGTGTTTACTCACTATAAGTCACCGAAACAAGCGACTTTTTGTTTTCACTATACAGATGAGGACTCAGTAAGTCGTCTATCAACTGTTTTATGTAGTGCATGTCACATTCAATTGTTTTTCTTAACCTCTGAATTAGGAGGGAGTCAAAAAATGGACATTCGACACGAAATGCTTTGGCAATTTAAAAAAGACAGTAGCTCTAAAGCGACAGCTCAAGAAATATGCAGCTTATAAGGTGAAGGTCTTCTAACTGATCGAGCATTTAGAAATCGGTTTATAAAATTCGCTTCTGGAGATACGACCCTAAAAGACCGGACGTCCTTCCGACTTTGATGACAACCTTTTAAAGGCAATATTGGAGCAAAATGCACGCCAATCAACAAGAGGTATAACAAAAAGGCTGAATATCTCATAATCAACTATTAAATTAATATAATTTTGTTATTTAATGAAAACAAAAAAAAAGTGTCTGATGAACAAGTTACTTATGACTGAATCCAACTAATAATTGCCTTTAAATAGCCAAAAAGCTATAACTAACAACCGATAGCAGTTATCGAAATAAAACTTTGTAGAAATATAATTATTGAAATTAATAGGTAATCCGTTTCTACACGGTTGATAGGACGTAGTTGCTTCAATAGATTAATTTACGTGCCGATAAAGTCTTGGCTCTATATACTTCTAAGAAAAGAAACAATTTACGCAAACAAGTTGGCCACCCCCCAGGTAAATATTATACGGGGTTTTCAGGTTATCTGTAAAACGTTCCAATGTTATATAAAACTTAATGCATACGAATGAAAAGGATAATTACGTGGGCTTACTGAAATCTCCAGTCATGTAGAGTTCTTTGGCACCGGGTGCCCATTCGCGAGCCACCACTGAATTATCGTTTTTGAAATGTAAGCCGTAATATTTGTAACCCTGAGAAAATTCCTCCAAGCCACCTTCCAATTTATCGATTTTATTCAACCAATCCTGGAGAGCGCCATGTCTAAATGAAGAAAAAGTCGCAAAATTTGCGATAAAATTAAAAAGATTTCATAAAAAATAAAATATAAGACGGAAATTATATTCGAATTCTGGTGGGCGCGGCCGATTTCTTCTACTTTCACAATAAAAGTGGGAATTTATTTGTTGTATGTGTTGAACTTTATCAGTACGAAGCCAAAAACACGGAAAGCTTTTGACAGTTTTTGCCACTTTGGTGTGCCTTTTGACCGATTTGGGTCATTTTCAAATTCTTTTGCAAATTTCCGGCAATATTTCTATTCATGCGCATTTATAATGAACGGCTTTGAAGATAACAAATAAGAAAATTATATTCAGTCCTGACCGAATCTTTTATACCTATCGCCGCTTTTCTAGACAGACAAAAAAAGTTAAAGAACTAAATTTTCATGTTTTGTAATATGGAGTAGGAGCGGCTGACTTTTGCTATTTTCAAAATAAAGGTTTTTATCGCATACGCGAGTGGGCGGGGTTGTAGGCTTGTTATTTGAAAAGTTTAGGGCACATCCAAATTCTTTTGTGAATTTGTAAACGATATTTTCATTTTTGCGAAAGGAAGAAAATTTACGACAAATGCTACAAAGATGGACAGACGGACAGGTAGACAACGAGCAGACGAACGTATTTGGGTGCATTTCAAACTTGAACCTAGCCAAGAATTTACATACTTTATGGGATTTTTGAAGACTATTAATGGGCCTCATAAGGATATTGAAAAAAAAATACTGTAATATCGGGTAGGCGCGATCAATTTTTTCCATTTTTATACAAATACTACAGCATGGCCCATAGAATATGCGTTCAAATTTTTCTAAATTTATCTCGTGTAGTTTATGGGTAATGAGCAAAAAACCAATTTTTAATTCCTTTTGAAAAACCAAAGCGTTCCCAGTTTACCCAGTACTGTGGGCGTGTTCTTCGATTGATTTCGCCCATTTTCCATATTAATTTGCGTGCAAGAGCTTCCAATATTTTTGCTAAATTTGAAATCGATAACTTCGTTTGTCCGGCCAAGGGAATGTTCACAAAAGACTTTACAGACGGACAGACGGACATGCTTAAAACGATTTAGAATTTGATGCTGATCAAGAATATGTGTATTTTGTGAGGTCTCTGATGCTTCCTTCTGGGAGTTGCAAATGTTTTGACAAAATGAATAAACCCCTCATTCTTCGGTGGCGGTTATAATAAGCAGATAGCAGAAGCATTGGCGCCCAAATGCTTATTTCCTGCTTTCGTTTTCACTATTATCGGCTGATAGTTCTGTTGCAAAGCAAAGGCAAAATTTTCTTAAGAGAAAAAGATTCAAACGTTATCTTTTCTTTAACTAACCTTCAATTGACCTCATTTTGAGTTATTAAACATTATTTGTAAAACAATATTTTATTTATGCAAAATACATTTTTTTTTGTCTTTTGCCCATTACTTTATAAACACTCCGTTACCAGCAGCTGATCATTTTTTATATGAACTTACCTTCTGCGTATTTCACGCTCATACGGCTTTAGATAGGGATCTAATTTAAATAGATTTTCTATTTCGGCCACTTGCACTTTCATTGGATCCATTTATGTTTTTTCTTTTTTTTTTTCTTTTTTTTATGAGTTAATTAGTAAAAGTAATAAGTAAGTGTATAAAATACAAATGAAAAATAAACCCTGAGTTCTCCTTATAGTAGCAGCTGCTTACTGAAGAATGAAAAGGCGGATAATTACTACTAACTATATACAGACATACAATAGAATCAAAATGTTTTTTTTATTTATCTCTTATTACATTGTTTTGAAAAGTTTTCTCTTAAGCTATTACTCTTTATAGTTTGCCAGAGACGCTGATACGATAACTTTTTGCAACTTTACATTAAAATCTTAATTTATTAATGGTTTTATTGAATTGATAAGTTTGCACTCGTCTTTTGGCTCAGTACACACTTATAAAGCTCATACCTATGAAAGAGAGAGAGAAAGAGCATTTTCGTTGTTTGTCTCAGTTTTCTTGAATCTTCTGTAGTAGATTAGTCAAGAGAATTTTATTTAATCCATGCAATTAAGGAAAGTTCAATACTGAATAGTTATGACATCTAGTCATGTCACCCAAGATCGACATGTGCAGTATGGAGCTCAATACTTTTTTACTTCTCCTAATTTCCAAATTTCCTTATTCCGTAGGTATGCCTCAGGCGACAGTTCAGACAGTGTGTGAAAGTCCGCGGAAGACACAAATTCCTTATTTAAAAACACAATAGAGCTTTTCCTTGTTTCCTTTGACTTCTTATAATATTTCTTTCTAGAAGCGGAAGAAATAAGTTGAAGAAGAAGACGAAAGCAAGGAGTGTGAATCTAAAATACTAGATAGGGGCTGGTAATGGAGTAGATATCAAAAGTGAGTTTATAAGATAAGAAATTTCCAAACTGTTCTAATCGAAAATATCCTGCCGTCACTCCGTCAGCATAATTTTATTGGCTCCCACTGTATACAGATATAGGAAAATGGAAAGTAAAGAAGCTTAACTGAATATTTCTGAATATATTCTGAAATTTAGCTTAATCCTGTTAACTATATGTTATGTTGCTTAAATAAATATCTCTTATAAAATAGAAATCTTTAGTACATTAAGCAGCGCAGATATTCAAATTTGGTTTTCTATGATCATCGAATCAGAACAAATGTGCAAAAATTACTCTCCTTTTCTTCACTTTTGTGAGATTCCCTGCAATAAACAAAACCTACAGGAGATTTGATTTTAAAACTTGCGATAACATAATCTTAGGGGCATCTAAAAGAGTAGCGTCCAAAAAGTCGGCTAACCACAAAGTCAGTCGTATGGTGCAAACCTCACAGATTAAGAATGACTTGAATTTTCGTAAGTAGAAACCCAAATATTAACAAATCTCTTCATTTCTATTGTCATCACGGTGAGATGGTGCAACATCAGATGGTAGCTCTGTCTACCTTAGGTGACTTTACGAAAATTTTAATACAGAAAAAGTAATAAAAAACGAAGAGAGATGAAAAAGGTTCGTCTATTATGAGTTAGGTCTTCGTCCGTATACCATACCCGCCCATTGGCCGGTCCCTGTAAAATGTCCGTCCGTTAGATCATAGTTCGTCCTCTCATAACGCTTCTCCTATTAGCATACTACGTCCTTTTTTTCCATACACGATCATCATCCTTAGGACATCGTTTCTGCAAACGTTCATAAAAGCCATTGCCATCGCGCCAATATGATATCCCGATATAGGAATTCTGTCTGGTTGTCTGTCCGTCTGTACAATGTCTATTGTAAACATTCCCATGGCCGGAAAAATGAAATTGTCGACTTCAAATTTGGCAGTAACATTTGAAGTCCTAGTAGGTGAAGTCCAGGTAGGTGTTGAAAATAGGCCAAGTCGATCGAAGGACACACCCACAGTACTGGGCAAACTAGGAACGCTTTGGTTGTTCAAAAGGGATTAAAAATTGGCTTTTTGCTCATTACTCATAAACTACAACAGATAAGCATACAAAAATTTGACCGTATATTCTATGGGCAACGCTGTAGTACCTCCACGAAAATGCAAAAAAATTTTATAGTGTGTTATAAATTCATTTCTTTTTCGAAACTTTTATAACGCACAGAAGCAAAAAGGTTCAAAAACTTAATAAAGTATATAAATTCTTTGGCAGTTGCAAATTCGGAATGTACCTAAGCATATCTGTCCCTTCATCTGTTCATAGGTGCGTCTGCGCAACTGCGTAGTATATGTGGGAAACATTCTCTCCGTCACAAAAATGCAGATATCGCTTACAAACTTGCAAAATAATTTGAATATTATACAAACTTTTACAAGGACACGCCTACAACGCTCACATGTCTATGTAACAAAAACTGTGAACACCATTGTTTTTCGTGTTTTTTGCCTGTTACTCACAACCAGAACATACACTCTATAAAAATTTCCGCTTTTATTCTAAAAATTGAAAAATTCAACCGCGCCCACCCAAATTTAGCTCTTTTTCTGTTTTTAAGATCACGGTGATCGTTTTAAAAATGTCTCATATAATTTTCTTGTTTTTTTCATTTGTCTTTTTGTGGCCCGATTTCCAAGATAGATGAAACTGGATTTTTTAAATTTGAAACAAGCCGGGAGTGGTTTTAAACAAAGAAACGAAAACAACAGAGGTTGATAATGGCAGAGCCGAAAAAATGTCAAAATGCATTCAGCCACACACACACACACAATATTATAAACTAATGAAATTTCATTTCTTCGATCCTTTCGAGTTTATCTTTAAGATATAGGAAGTGGGTATAAAAGATTCGCCCACAATGGAATATAATTTTGTTAACTGACTTCATAAACAAAGTTTCTAATTTTGTTGTGGGCATAAGGCGACACTATTCCTTATGTAATTCACATACGGAATAGTTTCTTGGTCGGACTATAAGACGCACTACAAATTTGTAAAATGATTTTTAGAGAAATATATTTTAATGTTACCTTCGGACCGTGAGACGCGTCCAAAATTTGAATCTATCTTTCTATGTAAAGAGATGCGTCTTATTGTCCGAAAACGACGGTATATATATTAGTCAGAAATTTATACATCACTCTTTTTTTTGTTGAGATAGGGAAAAGGGACGGGGGTTTCCTAAACATCATTAAAAAGTTAGAATTTTTAGTTGTTGATTTTTTGAAAGAACTTGCTTGGTATGAAAAAATGCATTAATTCATTTTTTTTTTTTGTTTTATTTTATTAATTAAAATTTTTTTTGTTCAGTTTTTAATTTCATTTATGAAATACACGCTAATTTGTTTTTGTTTTAATGAATTTTTAATTTTTAATGTTGTCATATAATGTTTTCATGAATGTCTCAGCATAAACATATATATATATATATATATATATATATATATATATATATATTATTGGTTGCATTATTTAATTTATTATTATTATCAATAAATTTTAAATAATAGTCTGGTTTTTGTAACGTTTTTTTTTTTTTTTTATTTTAAATTTGATAAATCAAATACTTATCAAATACTCTAATTTATGCTGTAAACACTTAGCAAATAGTAGTTTAAGATGTTTTGTAAGTATGTATATATGTAGATGCTTTCAAATACTAAAATTATATTAATAAAATAAAAATTTATTTTATAATAGAAAATAAATACAAAAATGAATATCTTACAAAGGAGAAAAAAGAAAAAAATATTATGGCATTATTTTGTTTTTTTTTTTTCTTTTTTAAAAATTTTCAAACTAAAATTTATCTGTGGTTTGTCTGTTTTGCTTAATTAAGAAAAAAAATTGTTTATATATATAAATATATATATATATATATATATATATAAAATAAATTGAATGAAATCATCATATCGTCATAAAATAAAATCATAATTATTTAAACTTAAATTAAGAAAATGATACAAAAAATTATTATAATTATAATTATTTATTATTATTATTATTTATTCATTTTTTTTTATTAAATTATTAAAAATAAGAAAAGTACTTCATTTATTAAAAAAAAAAAAAAAAAGAAAACAATTTAATTGAATTGTTTAAAATTTATGATTTAATATAGATTTTTGTTTTTCTTCTTTATCATTATTATGAACATATCTAAATAATTTTACATGTAATGTACGACAATTCTTAAATTTTAAATAGTTTATATAATAATTTATATATCTTTCACGATCGTGTCAATTTTCATTTCGTACCCTTGACAAAACTTCTAAATAGCGACGACTGAGTCAGTAATGATTTTTAATTTGCATGAAAGTTGTCCCAAAAAAAAAAAAAAATTCGGAATAAAACCACGAAAAGCTACACTTGCTTCCAAACGTTGCCAAGCATCCATCTTAAGTGAATTAAGTAAAAATTGTACAATTTCTTATTTACTTCGGTTAATGTCAAGTAACTTTACAGCTTCAGATCAATGTTATTAGTAATGCGTGGAATTATTTTCAAATTCCGTCTGCTTTTAAAAAATGCCAAGAAATCCTCTTCTACTCAAGCCGATACCATTTATATATTTTTCTATTGTTTCAAAAGACAGGGGAGATTCAAAATCGAACGGTAAACTCGAATTATATTCAAGCATATGTATAGCAAATTCTATTGCTAAGTGACTGACTGAAAGGATTACATTAGCTGCGCCTCTATATCTTAGAAACTCTCAGGTTCATTTATTTCAAACTCGAGATATTTAAAATAAATATGCACTCTTAACACGTTCGCGGACGCGAATGCTATAGCATTCATTTTCATAGCGATGCAAAATGACGTGAATGCTACAGCATTCAAATTTTAAAGCCAATTTTTGTTCACTTAATTTCATGTAACCTTAAGTTTTTGTAATTAATATACATTTCAAAGTAATGATCAATTGCTATAACATTCATTTCATATAACAGTTAAAATACGATGTTCTGACTACTCTTATAATATATGTATAATCAGATTTTGGATATTACAACTACTTTCAAAAATAATTGCCTATTGTCTATTTTTGCAGCTACCTGAAATTTTTAGTGTCCGCGAACGTGTTAATAAATAACAGATTAGCTGCGCCTCTATATCTTAGAAACTCTCAGGTTTATTTATTTCAAACTCGAGATATTGTAAAATAAATATGCACTCTTAATAAATAACAGATTAAGGAAAAAGTTCGTAGCGATTCTCTTCTTTTTTTCCTTGTAAAATTCATTATCATTATTGCGATATGTTAAACGAACTTGCCAGCAAACATGTGCAAGTTGGATGGAAAAACCTTTTGTCATCTTCTAATGAAACCATAATTGCCCTCATGGCAGAACTTTCGGGTTCGCTGGACGAAAAACAAAACCAACTGATCTTCATGGATCTCTTTGGCAGTTACCATTGCACAGTTAAGGCGAGCACAAAATTGCTTTGCAGCGATGTCGTAAGATAAGATGTGCCTACGTTTCGCATCGATTTGATCAATGATTGATCGATTAAAGAACGGCGCCTCACCAACATCGAGAAACGATGTTGAAGCAGATTTTGTTAAACATAAAAAGGTAGACGCCACGAATATCTTCACAGTCGCAATTACCTACGATTGCTGAAAATATCGCACGTAACTTTCTTTTGCTTAAGAAAATCGTCTTTCGAAACAAAGGATTCCCATAGAAGTGGTTAGTACATGAACGAGTGTAAGTGGAAAAACGATCAACCAATAGAGCGTAAGAGAGCTTTAACGTCACTCCAGTTTGGAAGGTGACTCAACAATCGCTTATCCTTCCAAGTGTTTTGAAAAAGAGAGGCATGATTGTGTTAAACACGAAAACAGGAAAGGGAATGAAAGCATTAACAAAAAGAAAGTTGCATTCGTCTTCCATGGAAAAGTGAAGAAGATATCTCCCGACATGCTCACATATGTGTATAAGTTGACCGCATCTCATAGATGGAAAAGTGAAGAAAATATCTCCTAACATGCTTACAAATGTGTGTAAGTTGACCACCTGTCATAGGTGGTTATCTTACACCAGCCACACCAGCCACACCAGCCACACCCGCTTACACTAAAGGCAACAGCTACACTGTTGTATATTCGCTCTTGCCAGAAGTGTACTCTCCCATAGGGACAGATTATAATTATATGTATTGGTGAATGGCAATTTTACTTGGCTAAGTGGAATTTGGAGACACATTTTGTTGTAAAGTGAATCCAATACTTCCATATTCTGTTCTATTTACTAGAAATGCTTTCTTTAAAAATTTTTTTAAAAATTTGATGGTAACCTCGACCCTCTATTTAGCGAAGACTTTCGAACTTGATGTGCCGAGATGAACAGATAGAATTTTGCAAATTCTGAATGAAATAAATCGCTCGCTCGCTCGCAGATCTAATACACTCGTCACCATATGGTGAATACAGATAACGCATAAGCTTAGAAACCACAACGATGGACAAATTGAAAGTGATATGAGCACTTCCCAATTTATGAAGAAGTTGTGATAACGATAAAAACAAATATTGCTTCAGTTGTTGCAAATGGCCAGAGCATTTCAAACTTCAACTATTTTGAAAGGATCTGTCAGTTCCAACCGCACCATTCACATTAAATTGATTGTACCTGCGTCGAAAGGAAACAAGCACGAAGGCGCCTCTATATTGCTATTGTGTTACAAGTAAATAAATAAAAATGATTTCATGGTCATAGCACTGGTCCAAATAAGGTCATTTTAAGATATATGTGCACAAAAAACAGTTGTACATAAGTATATAACGAAGTTAGGTTTCTGCAGATTCTTACAAATCTAAGTTGAAAAAGCTAGCGAAAGAAGTTTTTGAAAGCTTAACCAAAAAAATAGTTTTTTGGGGGAACGTGGTCTCCAAGAGATTTTCAAACAACTACTCGTATAATTATTCTTTCATTCATTGAGTACAAAATGTTTAATATAAACGAATTTTATCGCAACGCGATTTAAGAAATTTTTTTTTTTTTTTTTTTGATTTAAAAAAAATATGTTGTTGGCAAAATTGTGGAATTATTTAAAAGTCGACCTAATTGGTCGCCGGCTAAACCCTACGCCAGTACTTGTCCTTTCAGTGTCGCCTCATTAGTTGCTATTACCGCGACGGGGGTCGAGGTATTTATTGTGGAGTTTTGAGCAAGTTGCGCCGTCAAGTGATTGGTTTGCGTTGTATGCAACGGTATTGTGGTGCCATCTGCCGTTACTATAACTGTTGTAGGCTGCTGGGAAGGATGAGTAGCTGCTAATGCTGCCGTAGGTGTCGCTAATGAACTGCTATTGTTGTTAACTTGCAAAAGTTTGATGCCAGGCTCATTCCAGTCTTGCAGCGCTGCAAATTGCTCTTCATCAGGTTTATTAGGATGCGGAGCTGTGCTCGCTAATATAGTACCATCTGACGTGGATAACAGTATGGCATTAGGAGGTAATTGAAAGCAAGCTATAGTACCATCTGGTTGTATAGTTTGTATAATCTGTGGCGTTGTTATTGTATTGCTGGTTGACTGTTCTGCCGTTAGTGTGTTGGAGTTGTTAGGAGAGGTATTTGATGTTACCGTAGCAATCAAGTCATTTTCTTCAATTTCTTCTGAGGTTAAGTATTCTACTTGATCAGTTTCTTCCACCTCCTCAATTAGTTCGTTGTTATCCGTTGGATCGTTAGATTCCTCCACAAATTCATGCATGTCCACGTCGTCCTTAATATCAACCATGGTGGGCGTTGCACTGTCGTCATCTTCACCGTCAAGAACTTCTTCAACATATTCCATCAAAGCGGAGGTATTTTCAACATCGCCATTCGAAGTTAAAGGCGGCGACATGAGAGTAGTCGGCATATTGGTTGGACTAGATTCATCACAAAACTTCGCGGTTAGCGCTGTACCCTTCGGTATAGGATAGCGTTTAAGAATTTCTGCAGTACTTGCCGGTAAGATATCTACTGGAGAGTTACATGACTTGGCCTTCTCGCCTTCTTCGAGAGCATCAGCATCAGCGTCAGCATCAGCAGCAGCATCATCATCATCATCATCATCATCATCTCCAATGATAACTGTTTCTGCAGCAGGAGAGCTAACGGGAGCGCTTACAACAGTCGCTGTAACCGCGTTTGTTAATTTCGGAACTACACTTGTTTTACTTTTGGGAGCAGTCAACGCTGGACCACTTAGTTTGCGGGTGAGCAAAATTTGTATTGGTCGTCCAGTAGACGTTAACGGCAGACTATTGGATTTCTTGATATTGTTGATAATGACATTGGTACGTCCACCACTCTTATTCAGATCTCTGGCCAGTGTACGTATAATTTTGAAGCTATTATTGTTGTTACTGGTACTCGTTACATGTTCGCAGATACTGCTATTTTATTCAAGTAGTAAAGGAATTGGGAATAGGAAGTTTTAGAGGTTAGTATTGTATTGTATTTGGTTCAATGGTTTTATAATTTAATTTTGTTTCTTTTTGATTTCTTGTCAGAACAACCGAATGTATTACTCATCACAAAATCTGTAAACTGATCAACAAAACCAAAGGCTGTAGACTTGCGATTTTGATTGAATAGTCGAGCTTGGGCCGCTGCCTTTTCTTGTTTCGCTATTACCTCTTCATAGTAGATTTTATCAGCTTCGGTTTTCGTAATAGCCAGCGAGACTGGAGATTGCGGTAGCGATGGCATATTCGAAGCATTATTGTTGCTACTACTTTCATATTGATTTTGTTCTAATGAGGTTTTACTCGCCGCAGATAACGCTAATAACGCTGATGATGACGATGAGGGTGGTGGTGGTGGTGGTAATGGTGGTGGTGATGATGGTGGTGGTGGTGGTGGTGGTGGAGGTGGTGGTAGTGGTGGTTGTGGTAACGTTGGTGATATTTGTGTAAAATATTGTAATGATTTTGTTGAGGGCAATGACGATAATTGAGTGTATTGTATAGATGTTGATGACGATGATGAAGATGTGGTAGTTATTGTTGTTGCAATAAAAGGTCTTGTTAAGGGCTTGACAAAATCATTGTTGTTGAGGTATGGATTGTAGGTGTTTTGGTTGTTGTTGTTGTTGTAGCTTTTAAAAAAACCTTAAGGTGTGTATGGTAGTTAGGAGGTAGGTTTTGTTGTTGTTGTTGTTGTTTTTTTTTTCACAAATCATATCCACATAATTAAAACCAAAATTGTTGAGAATAAATACATGAAAATAAAGGGCGAAGAAAAGAAAAATTAAAAAATTTTTATTAATTATATTTCTTTCTTTAGATTAAAATGAATTTTGTGTCTCAAATTAAAATTAAAAGAAAAAAATTAATACATAAATTAACGATATTAAACAATGGTTAGTAAATAGATGAAAGATGATTTTAACGTCACAAAAAAAAAAAAAAAATCATAAGTAAAAATAACAGAAAAATATTGTATAAATAAACATATTAAAAAAAGAAACAAAAATTAAAAATTTTAATATAAACATTTTTTTTTTTTTTAAATTTTGGCAAAATTTTTCCCCGTTTTTTTTTCAACGTCCAAAAAAAGGTGTTAATTTAAATTAAAAATTTCCAGTTAAAATATAAAGCGTCAGAAGTTTTTCAAACAACAAAATTAAAACAATATCCATTGAAGGAAAAACCTCTTCGTTTACCGGAAAATTCCAATACTCCGTTAAAACTTGGAAATTGTTCAAAACTCCAGATAGTTTATAAATCATATATAAATTTTTCTAAAAAAAAAACAAAAAATGAAAAAAATAAAAAATAAAATATGATCCTAAGAACTAATTCAGAATTAAAGAGTAACAATAATAATAAAAATATATAAATAAAAAATCCACATACCTTTTCATCAAAAAATTTTTGTTTTAAACAAAAATTCCTTTTTCTCATTCATTGTTAAAAATTAAGCAAAAAAAAAAAAAAAATGCAATTTATACTGCAGCAGCCGAAACGGGTGTTAACAAAATGAGTTCATGAGCTAGAATTCAAGAGAGTTTGAGTTTGGAGTTTTAAGGTTAGATACTCTCACAGGATGTTAGATGTAATGTAATGATGGTTGGATGGATGATGCTTGACTTTGTTAAATAGTATAACAACAAACATTTAGATGACGAAATTGAAATTGAAGAAAACCGCTTAGAAAATATTTGAAAGGAAGAAGAATTCAAAGTGCTAACAGCACGGATTCGTTGATATCGTAACTGGTGGTTGAGTATTGTGGTATATGTGAATTTTTTGTTTTGTTTTTATTTTTTTGCATTTGTTTCGTTCGTGTTCAAATGAAAAGAGAAGAAAAAAAGAAGTTTGAAAAAAAAAGAAAAAACAAATTTTAATATTAAAATTATAACAAAAAACAAAAGCTAATAAAAAAAAAGGTGACGCTGGTAACTATTTAAGTTGTTTTGTTCTAAAAACGAAGGAATTCAAATAAATAAACGCATAAATCAATAAAATGCACAAAATTTTACAAAAAAAAAAAAAAAAAAAAAAAAATGATAAACTCTTCAACTTAATTTTAAAAAAACTTTCGAGATACTTAACATCAAGTGTTTATTAAAGTGTTAGGAAGAGTGTGGTGTGAGTTAAAAAGTTAGTAGTAGGAAAAAACAGAGTAAGCACAAATTCCTTGTGTAAAAGTATTAAAAGTGGTAATAGAGTATTAGTAGTAGTAGTAGTAGTAGTAGTAGTAGTAGTAGTAGTAGTAGTAGCAACAATAATTTCTTTTTGATCACACATAACTACAAATTTACAAATAATTGTTTTCGTAAACAATGTTTTCTTGTGCACTCAACTCAATTCGCATACCGTATCTTTGTATACATTACTTTTTTTAAAAATTTCACTAAGAAACATGTTGCCAGGTCAAATTGAATAACAGAAATTTTGTGCCCAAACAATTCTATTAAGAGAGAAATATGCACTACTTGTCAACAAGTTTCGATACATCAAGGCGTATGAAAACATGCTTTTATGCAAACATTGTTTACTAATAGTAATTATTTTTCGTTGATGCAAATCTTTGTAAATAAAAAAAAAAAAAAAAAAAAAAAAAAAAAACAAATACCAACTTATACAACAAATCAAATTTAAATATATATTCATTTAAATACAACAACAAAAAATACATGAAAATTTAATAAAATAAAAATTAATCCTTTCCAACCAGAGCAACATGTTTCAAGAAACTTTTTAATCTACCGTAATACTGCCTATCTACAGCCTTGTTTTACTCGTCAAAAACAATTAAATTACAATTAAATTAATATAAATATCGACGCATTCGCAATTGTACTGGCAAGAAAAATACATATCTATGTACTTAAAATGCAGAAGAAGAAGGCAATAGTGTTGTAGTCGTTACCTAATTTCTTTGGTTTCCAATAATGACGTTGCGTTTACGTCACTGACTGCATTTATCATAGACGTAGGCGAGAAGGGCAAATGATACATTGAAGTCGCCGCATCCAAGGCATATGCGTCACCACTTTTTATCAACAAATCATTTTTCAATTCCATAAATTGATGATGGGGATGATGATGCGAGGGTGCCGCCGCCAATGTAGTCAATTGATGGTGTTGCGGTTGATGTTGATGTTGTTGCGGCTGATGTGGATGCTGATGGTGTTGTTGCGTACCTTGGTGATGGGTTAATGCTTGATGATGTAAACTTGGATGGTTATTCGTTGAAGTTTGGTGGGATTGCTGTTGTTGTTGGTGGTGCTGGGGATGTAGCGAAGGATCAGCCGCAGTTGTTAAGTGATTACTAAATGTATACTGCGGCGTGCTGGTGCTCATGCTGTACGTAGGACACAGTTCGGCCAATTCATTTGGTTCCAATTTAGTAGCTGTGGTTTGATAGCTTTGTAAGCCATCCGGTGTAAGAATTTGATAAGTTTGTAATGTGCCGGTAATGTGTTGTGGATCGCTACTGGATGACGGAGCTGCCGGTGTGGCAGCGGTCGATGAGAGATAGGCTACATTTTCAAGCTCGTAATGTTGAGCTGATGCATGACTAGAAGTAGTGGTATTGGAATTGGAGGAAGGCTGAGGTGCAGTTTCAACTTTAATTTGCGGCTGATGCGTCACCAAGGTTTGTTGAGCTTGCTGAAGTGTACTTGTACCAGTTGCCTGAGCTGGCTGTGATTGTAGCTGAATGTGTTGTCTAGCAGGTGCCTGAGTAGTATATATGGTTTGCGTGCCATCTAAGGTCGCATTAGCATTTATTGTTTGTATTGAAGGCAATGGCACCAAATTGCCTGCTTGATCCTGTATCATAATACTTTGGCCATGTAGCTGCTGCTGCAGTAATGCTTGCTGCAAGTCAATTTGATTGGAATAGATTAAGGTGGTAGTGGTCGGACCATTGCTATTAGCTGCAGCCACTGTTGTTTGGTGCGGCGTTTGCGTGGTTATAACACTGGACTGTTGCGGTTGTTGCAGCAAGCTGTTGGCGTGCTGTTGAGTATTAGCAATGGCCAACTGAGCTCCTCCTGGTAGTATCATTCCGTTGAAATCTATTGAAGGCAATGGATGATGATGCGGCTGCTGTTGTTGTTGTGTAGCCGATATGTTATGCTGAACAGTAGCCGGTTGCAGTATAGTCGAACTCTGTATTTGGAGGCCACTACCCTCCGTGGAATGGTCAGAGTCGGCGTTTTGGACTTCATCTAATACGCTATCAATTTGAGCTAAACGTTTTTGGGTAGCAGCATCTTTGACAGGGCTTTCTTTCACGACATTCTTCTTTAAATTGGTTAAATTATTGCGTGGCCTGCGAGTTCTGGGAGTTTTAGTGTTGCCAGTAGAGCGAGTTTTTTTAGCCGATGGCGGAGTCAAGACTACGCTTTCGATTGCAATTTTGTCGGCATTTGCCGCTGTCGCAGCTGCCATAATATCACCGTGTTTATCTTTTTTATGCATTTTCATTTTGTCTGGTCTGGAGAATTCTTTATTGCATATTGGACATGCGAAAATTTTACGATTGACCCCCTCGTGAAAGAGGTAGGCGTGACGTTGAAAGCTGTATTTGTTTTTGAAAGTCTTGAAAACATTATTTTTGGCACAAACCAAACAATAGGAAACACCATCGATTATGTGCTCGTACCGTTGAATATCAAGGCCTCGCACTGACATTTTTTCCAGATATTCTCCCTGTTCATCCCCCGAAACTGTTCGTGTTTTACGTTTACGTTTTTGTTTAATATGCCCGGCAGGCGGAATTGGAACCGCTATAGATTCAGTAACGGTTTGATTATTATCGTTGTCATGCATCGTTATAGTTTTATAAGTAATTGTCTGCGATTGTTGTTGTTCTTGTTGCTCTTCTACTTGGTTTTGTGTCGGATCAATTTGCGCAGACTGGGCTTGGGACTGCGGCGAGGCAACAATAGATTGGAATTCCTCGTAGCATTCGTCTTCAAAACTCTCATCTTCATATTTAATAAGAACGTCTTCTTGTTGCGGATGGTGTTGTTGTTGGTGATGCTGTGGCTCTTGTTCGTGTATAGGTTCACTTTTAATTACTTCATATTCGCTGCCTTCAAATTTAATGATGGTACTGCCTCCGTTTGATGAACCGCTGGCTTCTTCATAGTTTTCATAAACAATGGTCGTTGTTGCCGTAGTCGGCCCGTTATCGGTGCAGTTTCCGTTTCCGTTGCCCGCGGCGGCGGCACTGGTGGTGGTAATATAGTGATATTGTGGTTGCCGTTGGGTTCCGCTATCATTGTTGTTGTTGTTGTGATGTATGTGCACAATGGCATTGCCGTCGCTGTTGTCGTGGAGCACGGTACCGGTTGTTGCAAGGTGACTGATGGTGTTGGTATCATTGACAGCGGCATTGGTTGAAGTTGTGGTGAGCAGTAAGGGGGACGAACTAATAGTGGTGACCACATTGTCTTAATTTTCAAAAATTTGTTGTGGTTTAAATTAAATATACATGTGTTTTAAAAATGTAAAAAAGATTTTTGTTGTTGTTGTTGTAAAAACAAAGATTTGAAACAANAAAAAAATTGGAAAAACTAAAACGAATTTTCGTTGTTGTTGGTTTGACAGATAGAAAAAAAAAAAAAAACAAAAAAAAACGAATAAAAATAAATACATATTTAAGTGTTTTTTCTTTTTTTTTTTTCTTGAATAATCTGCTTTTTAATGAAACCAAAACTTTTAAATAACAAATACAAATTGATTTCTTCAACTACGTCTACTAATAATTAAATGGAATAAAAGAAATTCAACATTTATTCAAAACTAATGAAGCAGAAATCAAAACTGATATTTTCGTAATAAAATAACTAAAACTAAACTCTTTGTATTTCATTATTCTTGTCATCTTGAGCATTACAAGAACGCACAGTGTGTAAGAGGAGAAGCAGTACTTGCAGCTTCTCCTCCGATGGTAAGTCGAAACAACCAAAAATATGACAATTAAATATTTAATTTTTTGAATTTTGTTTTAATCAATTTTGCATTTTTGACAAACGAAAAAAAAAAAAATAAATAAATAAAGATCAGTTCCAATTTCGACTACAAAAATTACACACAATTTGTTAACTGAGTCGTGAGTGAGTAACATTTGAAAAAATTAGATTTTTAAAAATTCGTAAACTTTTTAGTACGAAAATCGAAAAAGAGAAAAATTTATTCACATTGGGACGAATCTTGCATACGCATCACCTGTAAAATCTTTTGATTAATTACGCCAATGCCAGTCAATATGTCGATCAAAGCCGTTTCGATTTAAAGCTCAAAATGGCAGCATTAGGTGTTTGCAAAAATTTTGATCAGCGACTTGTAGAGATAAAACTGGTGAACAAGTGGGAAATACCAGTGTACATAACGGTTGAATTCGATGGTTTTGATCTTCCTCTGCGTAAAATAACACTTTCCCATTTAATATTATTGATATATTCAGCGTGCGGCGACGCTAGTCATGGAGCGTTCAAAATTTCTCTTCCTCCAAATTTATTATGTTTATTGTTTATTTAAAGAAATCTGCTGTCGAACCAAACACGAAACACGTTCAGAGGCTTATGCTGATGCTGCCCCATCATATCCCAATTGTTGGGTTTTCGATGGCGTCACGAATTGCCTGGAAATGCCATTTTTTCGCCACTTGCTGCAAGAGTTGTCCAGGATACACAATTACAGCTCGAATGGAGTGTTCTACCACACCCAACGTACTCACCAGACATGGCGACTCCTGATTACCACTTGTTCAGATCAGCGCAACTTGGCTTGAAAAAGTGCGAAAATAGGCCGATGGACGGATCGCCGGCAAACCGATATAACGTCTTTCGATGTGATGTCGCCACGTTGCCAAAAATATTGCACAAAATGTTGCAGAAATGTTGGTGGAAGCTATTTCGATTAATATGTATTCCGCAATAAATGGCTTTTTCAAGTGAAAAAGTGATCAAAACTTTTGCAAACTTTCTAATATGAATTTATGGCGGATTATATGTCGATGTGTATGCGACCTATTTCGACTCGTTTTTCAGAGAATATTTTCGCTTGTAGCATTCAAGCGGAAGGCATCTACAATGTAATGTAGACAGTTTTCATAGGCTCTAACGAATCGTCAAAGCCAAAGCCGGGATTTGTTGATGGAAATGCCGTGAAAATGTTTCCAAGTCATTTGTATTCTCTTAATCTGCAGAAATCATTTCAGCTACACTTCAGAACACTGTCTTCATTTTCGCAATTAAATAAGCATTCCACAGTAAAACTTTATGTACAGTAGGTCCCATATACGGAATGTGATACGCATGGTAAAAGTAAAAGTGAAACCTTGTTCGGAAGAACTGAATAAATTTTCTTCTTTGACGATTTTCTCTTGTGATTGCTGATCGGTTCAATAACTACTTTTTTAATGCTTTTTCTACTGAGTTAAGAAATGCTTCGGTGATACTTTATAAGGATTTCTAAAAATCTTTTTGGTTGATTTAAAAAAAAAAAACAAATCAATTTCTAATAGTAATTGATAATGATTGGTGGGTAGTAGATTGGGAAGAGGTCTCTGTTTTTGTTGTTGTTATGAATAATAATAGTAATAATTTTGTGCATTTTATGATTATTTTTTTTTTTTTTTACTTTCTGCTTTTATTTTGCAGTAAGATTTATGTAAATGACTGGCTTTTTTTCTTCTTCAGTGTTGTTGCTTTGCTTGCGCTGTCGTGGTTGTGGTTGCTGAATTTGTTTTTCTTTCTTTATTTTTTAAATATTGAAGTTAACTAAACAAGAAAATAAAAGTAAATAAATTATATAAAAAAAAAGAAAACTAAAAAACAAAAACAAAAAGAACAAAGAACAAAGAACAAATTTCTTATGGCGAGAGAATATAAAAACAATTCAGAAATATTTATTTCATAAATTATGAAATAGAAGCAATTGATGTATGATTGATGAATGAAGTTTATGAAATAGTTGGGCCGAGGGAAGAGAAAGAGGGAAGGAACGAACTTTCAAATATTTGAAGTGTTGAGTTGTTGTGTATACAGATACAAAAATTCGAGATTGAGCTCCGTTTT
>KK502515.1:714539-730293 GCA_000688735.1 Glossina austeni
ATATATATATATATATATATATATATATATATTATATACCTACATCTTCTATATAAACTATTAATAAGAAATCATTTAAAGATGAAAATATTTTTCTTAATTGTTAAGATGGAATTGCACTTCAAGGCGTTTACTATTTGCGTATTTATGTATTTAGAAGATTTGTAGGAGCACAAGCATAAGATCAAGAGTGCATGTTGTTTTCAAGACAAGTAGTCAGGTAGTGAAGAGTATAAAGAACGGTGCCTGAAATTTGTGCATTCTTTGGTTGATTTAAATATATAACAAATCAGTGGCAAACATCCACACTTGGCAGTTGCGGTGAGGCGTAAAAACTTAGTATTATGTAAACACTTCCTTCTTGGAGTACCTATGTCAGTTTGGAAATCAACTAATAATAAGCCCAAGTTGTTATTATATCGATTCATTTAATATCAGTTTTTGATTAGTTTAAAATTTGCCGTCCATCTGTCTATCTAGCTATCTGTCTACCTATCAATCGTAATCTTTGAAATAATTCGCCAAGTGACATAAGTTGGGCCAAGGATGAACGATGATCATTTTTACAACGATTAGATATTACTCGACAAAAGTCTTTGCAGAACAAATAAAAATATTATAGTTGGGCAAATCCAATCATTGCCCACCTCGTACCATTGCGTCTGGGCTACTTATTCCCACGTTTTGGTAATAATACACAAAAAATTAAACATGAGCAAAACTCATAAATGCTTTTCATGGAAGCCCGCATATTGGAGGATGTCCAAAATGTCACATGACGTGAATCAAATCTTGTAAACCTAATTTACTTTCCAAATATTTTATTATTTTTCCATTTCAGCCATAGAAAAAACTAAAAATTCGACTTTTTCTCAATACAAGGGCTCGCTCTTTATGCTATCACCACTGCCATAGACCAATTTCCATCACAAGACCCTAAACGTTAAATTTTTTGTTGAAGCGCTCACAATTCATGAGAAATCTTATATGGAGTGGGGCACAAGCAGTAGAACCATGTGGTTCAAATTTGGTTCACATTAACAATTGGGCCTTTTTGGCATATAAGAGTTCACATTCGTTCAGAATCCTTATATCCGATGGTGTCTCAAAAATAGACCTATCTGGTTCAAATTTGGTATGGTAGAGTTCTCTGCAAATTTATTATTATGAAACAATTTCCAACATGCAATGCTGAAAATTACACCTTTCTACAATATAAAGATTCAGGTTTCGCAGGAGCGATTAAGTCAGGGGGAGGAGCTTAAACAAATTACCCCAGCCGAACCAAAATTTTTATACCGACTTGAAATGTCGAAATTCTACTATTATTTTCGAGAAATTTTGAAAATTGCTATTTTTCCATAGAAAAGCTTTTCAAAATATGGTGTGATATGAGAAGTGGCCCGATAAAGTGGTTCAATCTGAACCATTCTAACTAGCGTTCGTCCTTGAGCCAAATCTCGTCAAAATATCTCAAAAAGGAGTGAAGGACATGCGGACAGACAAGCTTACATCGATCTGAATCGAACAGTATAATAACAGATGGATCTATCCTAAGCCCTTTCGGGGGGTGTTCGCAAAAGCTTAATATGCCCTGTACCACAAGTGGTTTAGGGCATAACAATGTTTAGATATACAAAATAAATCCCGTGGGTGGCAGGGCCTACCTTATACACGACGTGATCAAAAATTAGCTTTCAGATAACATAAAAAGTTCGAATTTTTGAAACCTTACGATGCTAACTGGTCCAGCATAGCCGTTTGTAAAGCCCCTTCCCACATAAGAAATGTAACCCTTTTTGTGTGAAAAAGTCTACTTTTAGGTATTTTAAGACGAAAGTAGGTAAAGAATAAGTTCTCTTTACCAAATTCGGACTTCAAGTCGATAAAGGGCTTCCCCTACATAAGAGCTTCAATGGGTATTGAAGACTTCCATGATTATGAGGCACCTTATGACGCGGTATTGCACTAGGCATTTGGTCGACTAGGCAATGATCGACTTTGTCGTCTTTCTTTTTTTCTACTTAAAGTATTTTAAAGCTGTTGCAGTCGCTGTTGTGTTGTAGACTTTTAGACGAATGAAGCTTGAAATTTATCCGCAAAATTTTTATAAATGAATTCGATTTTGTGAAGTACATAAGCACCGTCATAATAAAAAACTTTAAAAGTTTATGTAAAGACACACTAAATTTTAATTTAATTTAATTTGTTCCTGGTAGGATTGTTACAAAGCATATATACAAGCAGTGTCGTTTCGACTTTTAAAATGAACCTATTGATGTGATCGTAAAGGTGAAGAAATTGGGAAAAACATTCAAAGTTTGTAAACTTTAAAATATTTAAATATTTAACGTTTAGTGAATTTTCGTTCCGATATAAAGATGATTATCCATTGATCGTTTAAATTACCAATGAAAAAAACAAAAAATGGCGAAAACAAAAACGAAGATGAATTGTGATAAGAAATTGTGAACGAGAATCCAATTGGAAAAAAATCATATAACTCTTACAATATGATTTTAAACCATCAGAGTTTAGTTTCTAAAAATTTGTTTGATTAAGAAAATTGTTTTTGTTTTGATTTATGTTAATTGCGAAAATGAAAGAAAATTTAATTAATTTATGTTTTCATAATTTCACTTGCAACGTCTACAAATACGTATCATGGACCCCATATGTAAAAATCTGAGTAATAGTCGCCTGCCTGTTTGTTTGTCCACCCGCCCGTGTCTTGCGCCTTATAAAAGCTCCTCACACGGTCGACAGTTTTAGCAGTCGTGCTTCTAAATTACTTCTGCAAATTGAATTAAACAAGGGGCCGGACTCAGTGTCCCAATATATAGGCGGCTGTATATAAATTAAAAGCCTCGCTTTTTATATAAACGGCTTTTTCGGATAATTTTGTACTTATTGGACTCGTTTCTTCTAAGTTTCCAAACTTCACGTAGAAGGGAAGGAAAAATTTGAGACCAACCTTATATACGTACATAGTTTCAATGTTGTAAACGTGATTTCAAAAAATATGGCACAATTTGGATAATACATGGAAATAATACATATATAGATATATATACATAGATATAGATAAATATAAATATGCATATAGGTGAATATAGATAAATATATATATGCACATAGGTGCATCTATATACACCTATATACACCTATATGCATATATATATACCTATATATACTTATATGCATATAGGTGCATCTATATACACCTATATGCATATATATATATATATATATATATATGCATATATATATATATATATATATGTATATATAAATGCATTTGGAAAGGCTTTAATGAATTATTTTTTTTGCATTGCAAATCATGGAAAATCTAAGTGACGAAGGCTATATAGACATATATGTATATATATATAAAAAGTCATATTTCCTGTTTACTTGATGGCATCCTTTTGATTCGAATAAATGAAGGGAATTCAAATTCATTGCAGGCAACTCGTTTAGTAACTCGCATAGTAAGAGCTTTCAATTTTGCTAACTAAAGTCTTCCCCAATAGCCTCAAACAAAATATTGTTTCAATTATTCACAAAATTTCCAAAATTATTCCTTTGCAATCATAAAAGTCTTTAGAAACGCAATATAAATTATTTTTGCAATTAATCACAATTTATGTAATAAGAAAAATCTTATGAATCACGATGGATAACAAAGTTTTATGCATATATAATACAATTAAATGACAAGAAAATGGAGGAAACGATTCGTTGTTAACATAAAAATAGATAGAGACACACGAATACAATCGCGTATATAGTTATATAAACGTTGTATGCATATATATATATATATATATATATATATATATATATATATATATGCATATATATGTGTGTGTATGAAAAGTACGATATGTATATGTAGAAAGACAATTTGCTACGTAGAAAACTGTACCCCAACCACCCGAAATGGTTAACTAACTAAGAAGGCAGCAGCAGGATGGTTAGGCATACGTTTATGTGTATGTGTGCAAATTTGTATGAAGAAAATTCACATTTGCCGTAGAATTGAAAGCAATAAGAAAAAAAAATTACACACACACATCTATATATATATATAAGTAAAAGGAAATAATGTAAATACACACACCTTGCGAAATGTAAAGCAGGATATAAAACAAAAATTGTTTATGGAGAAATCAAAAATTTGAAAAGTAAAAAAAAAAACACAGAGAGAAAGAAAGATAGAGAGAGAGAGAGAGAGAGTGAGTGAGAAATAAATAAATATCTTTCTCGTGAGACAGACAAGAGAGGAATAAGGATTAAAATAATACTCTCGACGTAAAATAACGGTTAGAGGAATAATAACAAACAAAAAATAAAAATGGCAACACTCACTTATGTTCAATATGAGGTTTTAGTTGTAGTTTTAAATAATTCCTTACGGCAAAGACAAATAAATAATAACTGGTTTGGGATGAGAAGCCCGTGTCGCAATTGATTCAGTTTTTGGTAGTAATTATTGCACAATTTCTTTTTTAGTTTCCGAAAACTATTAATGCAGCGATCGAGGACCAGAGACAATTGTTCGCCATTTTCTGTTTAATGTGAATTCGTCGAAATTCGCAAAATACAAAAAAAAAAAAAAAAACAAAAACAAAAAAAGATGTAAGACTGTGTTTATTCACTCACTAGTTGTGCGTGGGCGAGGTATTTAATAGTTATCGTTTTATGGTATTGCACAAATCTTAAAAAAAGAAAACAAAAAAAAAAACATAACTGACGAAAACTGCATTTTTTTTCCAAAATTTTCATCATTTCTTGCGGTACATGTTTTATTTAATTATTTTATTTTTTTTTTTGAAGAATTATTTTCACTTTATTTTACAAAATTTTATTTCTTTTTTTTTTTTTGTTTGGTTTTCTTGGCTGTTCAACAACTTCGCGTCATAAATTTCCTTTATTCTCATTGGAAAACTTAATCCGTTTTGAGCAAAGAGAATATAAAAGCAAGTAAAAAAATAGAAAAATTTCTAATAAAAATTGCTCTCACTTTAATAACAACCAACGGGGGCACGTTTTTTAGGAAAATCTAAGTATGGGTAATAGTTACGTATCGCCTGCGAGGCAACGTGCTTGAGATGTAAGAGTAAACTAAATTTTAAAAATCCTAGCGTCGCAACCAAATGCTTCGTGTTGCAAGAGCGAAAATCAAGCATAAAAAGGACAAAGCGACTACATAAGCTAATATATGTGCACAGCTGTGTATATGCGGCACATAATGACAAAATGTCGACATGTATATTTTTTAAATGTACGCTCTATACTTGAATACGGTATGGAGCCATGTGAGAAAAATCCATACACAAATACATCGGAAACTATAAGCTATGCGTTTATGGCCGTTATCCTTTTGTTTATGCCTGCGTATACGTGAGCAATAATGACATGAGAGAGAGAGAGCATCACTTGCATAGGAGAGTGTGCGAATTTATAAAAGAAACTTTAGCTGTGGAGAGGAGTTAGTCCTGTGTAATAAAGACCAATGCAAAAAAAAAAAATATATATATATATATATACATATACATATACACATACGTATAAATATGTATATATATATGAATATTCTCTCAGAAATTGAGCTCGATGAAAATCTAGGAGCAAGATAAAAGCTGCATAAGATTATAAATTACAACGCGACAATGATAATGTATTTGTTTTTATCAAAATGGAGGCCATGAAAAATGATATTCTCTACCGTAATGAAATGTAAAATGAAAACAAATACGAAGCAATCAAATATTTTCAAAATGTCGATGATTCATGCCATTCTTGGATAGTTACAATGAAATGGAATAAGAAACGCGTTTTACAAGTCCTGCGGAAAAGGTCGAAAACTACTTATAAGCAAAAGTTGTCATTCCAGACTAAATGATTAGAAACCCGCATTATTTACATTTTATAGCGTCTTCGATTACGATTTTAATGATAAATTTGTGTCTGTTGATGAGTCGATGTTATCAGCTTTTTCGGAATTGATTTCCTTTTTTCCAATTTTTTTTTCACGATCTCAGTTAACATAACAACTTTTGGACGTATACCCACCACTATATGCTTTTCGCATTCTACTCTCCAAATTCTTTCATTTGATACCCATATCGCTGGTATTATAAAGAAAAAATTAATCCATCATATCGCGGTGTCTACCGTATTCAGTTTAGAATTAACCCATTTTTAGGCAGACAACTTATCTTCATTTGAGGAATGTACAAAATACTTTTAATTTGAAGCGTTCCGCCTTGTTTGCCTTATGATAAACCAGCATAAAGCCTCAGAAAAGTGATAAAAATAAAATTTAATCGTTTGTAACGTTGTGTGGGCATTGCCGATTTTTTTCATTTTTGTACGTAAAATAAATGTGCAAAATTTGATCCCTCTAATCTTTATAGTTTCTGAGTAATAAGCAAAAATCCAGAAAAAAAATGGAGTTGCGTTCAGTTTATGCCACACTACGGGCTTCTGCTCTGACCAAATTGGCCATTTTTCAATATCAACTTGCATGGAAAAATTTCCAATGTTTCTACCAAATTTGAAGCCGATATCTTATTGTTGCGACCATAAGGGTGCCAACTGCAAACACCACACAGACGGACAGACATGGCTAAATCAATTTAGAATTTCAAGCTCGTCAAAAATATGTACATTTTATAGGGCCTCTGAAGCTTCCTTTTGGGTTTTACATTATAAAAAAAAAAACAAAATGAGTATAACCCCACTCTTCAGTGGCGGATGTAAAAAAAAAAACAAGAAAATGCTTTATATGATGATTTGCGGCATACCACTAAGTACCCTATACCACTTTGTTTAATGCAGCCACTAATAAAACAACTTTTCAAATAAGCCGTTATACGGTAAATGGTGGAAAAAGTGCTCCGTTTGGAACCATTTCCAATAGCAATCATTCTTGAGCCAAAACTGTATACCAACCATCACCGAAACTTCTCCCAAAATTGTGATCTATAGGTTAAATACAAGACAGGCGGACATGCGGACAGACCACACATGGATCTTTCGCAAGTCCTTCTGCGTGCTGTATACATCCGCACAAACTTAATATGCCTTTGCACCACAATACCATCCAATTGGATTAATATCGTGAAACCTGTTATTATGTCTTGAAGACGTTCCTTAAGATATTCTTGCGTCTCAACGAATCGTTGACATAACTTTCTTTGTCATTTATTATGCTTCTCTAGACAAGACACGATTAACGGCATAAGGTGACGGTACGAATGGGTCAAAATTACCTATAAAAAGTGCTTCCAAATCGACCTTTGGCGTCCGCATGCTGCCACGATTAACTTTCATTGCATTTTAAATTGATTTTTAACGTACTCGAGAACCGCTTTACAAGCATTCGACTGTTTTTTGCCCGACTTATGTACGATAAACTTTTAATTAAAACCCTATAGAGAATATTCACCTCAGGCGTTTATTAGTGTGCAATTGTTGATGCAAACCGCTGTTCCCCTTACAGAAAATATAACATAAAAACTATGTAGGATTTGCAGACATTGAAATATTGAAAGTGATTGACATTATTTGAGGTCCAAATATTAATATTTCGATTCGATTTGGCACGAACTGATCAATAGTTGCAATAAATGTCTAAGCAAATTTGTTTTGTTCCCTAAACACCTCTTCATCATCATACACATGTAAATAAACGAACTATTGTGTCCTAAATACATATATATATATATATATATATATATATATATATGTGTGTGTGTATGTATGTATATGTAAATATATTATTTAGCTCAAATTGATTAATCAAACGATGAGATGGAAAGTAATCCAAGCGCAAATTAATGAAATAAAATAGAGGAAGAAGGAATGCGATTGTGGAAACCATTGAAGTTTATTTAAACGTATATATGTAAGTCCTTAAGAGACTTTTATAAACTAGACAGGAACAAAACTCATTCGATAAAAACCGGTCTATATAATACGGATAATTGTTATTTACGTATAATCAAAAGCCGCTCAACCATAAATTTAGTCATGTACTCATATACATATATAAGTGTATGTATAATATATATATATATATGTGTGTGTGTATACAACACAACATAGGCAAAGAAACAGATAAGGAGAAAGAATTCAAAATAAAAAACCGGTGCTTTTCCTTGTTTACAGTTCACATCTTTCTATACCTCCTCTTGTTAGTTGAAATGAAGGAAAAAAAAAAATGAAAAAAAAAAATGAATAATTGAAAAGTGAATTTGTGTTGAAATATGCAGGAACCGCAAACCGGGGACAAAAAAGCTTGAAAAGAAAAGATAAATAGTAAATGTATGTTCGGCCTATCGTTTAAGACAAACACACGATTGTTGAAAACTGGGAATGGGCGACGTTTACGCGCAATATATTATTATTGGTCTTCCTCATCTTCCATTTCTGAGGGTAATGCAGAAAACTTTTTCCCGAATTTCATCTCATAATTTTCTTTTTCCCCGCTTTTATTTATTCTACTTATTTTCCTCGTTCTTTGCCAATTTGCCAGAATCCTAACACTTTATCTAAAAAATGAAAAAAAAAAAAAAAAAATTTATATCTTTTAAAAATTACTTAAAATGACGCAAATTCGCGTTCAGTGAGTTGCACATCAGCAATTGTAATACACTCCCGAGAAGCGAACAATTGGTTGCCTTAAGAGAAAACTCATCAACGTCCAACGAAAACAGTAATCAACGAGCAAAGTTGAAATCGCTCTACCGCCATACACCGTTTCCGATCTACCGGCAAAATGCAATCGAGCTAACTCGACTCCATTGTATGTCGTTGTCGGGAATTGAATAAGTTTTTGGGAAAGGAATGCATGCGAAGCATGTTGACTTACGGCAAAGCCCTGATATTATTGCAGACGATAAGCTTCAGTTTTATATCTTCAATCGGGCAATATTCAAAAATTTTAATAGCAGACGGACTTTTGAATTGTTTTTAAGAAGAATTTATTATTTATGTACAATATGTTCACATGTAAATGTATTTGTATTCAAAGTTGTCTAGCGTTGCAAACGGAAAGATAAAATTTGAATACACCCCATAATACGGAGTGCTTGCATATTAACTTCCGTTAAAAAAGTACAAAACCGACAACTGTAATGACGGCACAGGACAATACAACAAAAACACCAACAACAAAAAGTTTCAAAACACACAAGTGGTCATTGACTGAAAGAAATGCTTGGAAAATGTGTAAAGAAACACGTACGGAAGGAGAGAAACACATAAATTGAGAGAGCGAGAAGGAGAGAGAGAGAGAGAGTATTAAGGACGTATAGCAAGGACTATGAGTAATCGCAGTAATAAAAGAAATACACAAAGAGAAGGATATGTACATAACTAACTGTTAAACTGTTAAGAGCAAAAAAGAAGGAACATGAGAAACAGTGTATAAGATAGAAGGCGCCCCCTTTCCAAATTAATTTCATTAGACGGGCATGTATACATAAATATATGTGTGCAGATATTAATTCTAATGTAAAATCGTGATATTTTTTCAAATCCTCACTCTACCCACTAGGTAGTAGAGTAAGTATTTTAGTTATTTATAATAAGCAGCAGCACAAACTCATACGTGCACGGCCTCAAGGAGACAAAAAGGAAAATGAGAGAGAGAGAGAGAGAGAGCGGCTCTAATATGGATGAACTAATGCAAATACAGATATTAATTTGATTTGGGATTACGTCAGCAATAAATAAAAAGTTGTAAAAGAAATGAAACTTAATTCATTTAAGGCACACATCTACACAAAAATCTTACGAATCTAATGCAAGTATATATGAGAAGACTGTAGTTTTCCGATTGACTATATATAAGGACTTCGTGTGGGCCGCAAAGATGATTTTTGGCTCCAGTATATAAAATGTTGATTACAAATGTTTTGAAGTTTTCGGTACATCATCACTAGTATGCTTATGAACGGATATATAGCAAAAATTATGAAAGCTCATCAGCGAATTCACTTATGACAAATTGTCAATTTTCTCTCTCTGAAGTCGCGTTTCCTTCGAAGATTTCAAAAATGGAATAGATTCGCTTCGTTGTATTAGAAATTATTAAAATTATATTTTCATCTTGGACGAGCGCTTCTCGAATTTTCAAATGAAGTAAGTAATAAATAACTTGTCACCAATTGTCTCGGATCAATGAAATTAAGAACCTTTTCAATGCTATCATTTAAAAAAATTTTCGTCTCTTGTTCTTCCAATGAGCAAATCAACGACCGAAAATTCGCCGAGATATGTAAAAAAGGCCCAAAGTGAGCATAGAGATCTTTGTTTAAACCTTAGTAAACTTAGACTTAGCGCGATTTGATAATTAAACTAGATTTAATTAATCTTTTTGATCAATAAAATTCGGAAGCTTTTTATTGCTAACGTTTAAGGAAATTTCTTCGAGCTTGGTGAGCTAAAAGAAATAACATACGAATTCTTCCAGTTATCCTACTCAAGATATAAAAGAAGTTCGAAAGCTTTTCAAAAATTGAATTTTTCGATTCATCTCATCTTCAATCGAGTCAAAACATAAACAATTTTTCCAAGTCTCGAAAATAGCTAAAAGTCAGATGAAACTCTGTTAGCGGAAGACGACAGAGGAAAGAAAAACTGAATTGAATTTCTCGTGAAAAATTGCTTAGGAACCATCAATGCAGTACCAGAAGGCACATTCTTGTGAGGTGCATTTGATTTCTAAATTATTTTTCAGAACCGATTATATCGACTCAAACGATATTTGCATCATAATCGTTTTCCATCCCTTCTCTGAGTAGCACTTGTTCTGAATAATGTCTGTGTGCCAGCAAAAGTCTTCCGGCCAAAGTTTCGAAAGACAAAAATTCCATTTCTAAAGCATTCTAAAGCTTGACATAACTTGTTTGTTAAAATTTTCCCAATCATTTTGAAAGTCGAAAAGTGCAGATAGAAGTTAACAGAAAAGAAGAAGAAAGTTATATTCGGCAGGGGCCGGATGCCCGCATACCCACCAGTATGTTTTCCGCGTTCTACTCTCCAAGTTCTTTTATTTGACACCCATATCGCTGGTATTATTAAGAAAAAAGTAATCGCGTTGCCGATCGAATTCATTTTAAAGTCAACCCACTTTTATCTTCATTTAAGGACAACAGTACAAAATAGTTTTAAATATTCGGTCTTGTTTATCTTATCGTAACATAAGAGCATAAAACCTCAAATAAGTGAAAAAAACAGAATTTAATCACTTGTAACTTTATGTGGGCATGGCGGCTGTTTTCCATTTTTGCACATAAGGACTAGAGTGCTGCGTAAAGCAAATGTGGAAAAAAATGTGGAAGTCATCTAACTTTTATAACTTTCGAGTAACGAGCAAAAATCCAGAAATTCTTATTAAAAAAAACCGAGTTGCGTTCAGTCTACGCTCCATAGCGGGCGTCTGCTCTGACCAATTTGGCCCCTTTTCAATACCAATCTGTGTGCAGAAACTTGCAAAGTTTCTACCGAATTTGAAAACAATATCTTTATTTTTGCGACCACGAGAGTGCCAACAGAACACCACACAGACGGACAGACATGGATAAATCAAGTCCGAATTTCACGGTGATCGAGAATATACCTATACTTTATAGGATCTCTGAAGCTTCTTTTTTTGGGTGTTTCTTATATTATGGGAAAGAACAAAATGAGTGTAACCCCATCTTACAATGGTGGGTATAAATAAACAAGCACATATATGTTCCATAATAGGAACAAACAAGAGGGCTTTCAAATTTTTTTAGTAAGCAAATGAATTAGAAACAGACGAGTAATGTAGCAGAATAAGTAAATTTGCTAACATTTGTACTTTGTTTGCGGTATTTATTGTTAAAAACTGTACAGTGTATGTGCGATAAGAATTTTCTCTGAGATGATTGTAATTTTCTCCTGTTTTTTTTTTTTAATTTTACATCGCGACAAAAAAATTTACAAACACAAATTTCTTCCGTAATCATTTTGCACATGTACCTTTACCTAAACATACACGCATATTATTTATATATATACATTTACATGGACTCGATAGTATATATAGAAAATTTTTCACAAACGAAACCTCTAGAGAGCATTTTTGAGTGAACTTAAACATATGAAGCTAGGGAGAAAAATAATGTAAAAGAAACAAAATATGCGTCCCTTTTTATGCTTTTGGCAATTTATTATTATTCTGATTCACTTATTGTTTTTGTTGCTATTCGTTTTTCTTTTTTTATAGTGATGGCCGCTGCTACCGCTGCTCGTACTTTACCAAAGTAATTTTTTTTTTTTTTTCATTTTTAATGTTTGACAAGTACAATTAGATGAAATCTATGTGTATGTGTATGTGTCGTCACATATTGTTTAAAATTGTTTGAAGGCGCATGCTCCCACAATGTAAAAAAAAAAAAAAAAGTTATTTATTTATTTATTTTGTTTCTCTATGTACGCCTGGTATGATATGAATATATTTGTCATGAAATTTAAGAAACAACTATGTTATATATATGTATACAATAACACAATCCATGGCAGCAGACATGTGCATGTATATATGCGCGGCCATAAAGAAAGAAAAAAAAAAAAAAGACTGAAAAAGGATACACAACACAATGCAGAGGTTTTTAATAGTGTTGTTTGTACGCCTTATATACCTCCACACATAGTGTATGTATGCGTATGTCTGTCTGTGAGTGCATACAATATAAATGTTTTTTTTTCAAGTTTTCCTTTTCTTTTTTTTTTTTAAATTGTACAAAGGAAAAAACGGAAGACTCGCGACACATCTTCTCGAGAGCTCATCTTTTTGTGATGTAAATTTTGTAAAATTCCCGGAAGCAAGAGGTTTAATAAATTTAGTCTGACAACGCCATCTTATATGTTTTTGCCTCATTTTTGGCGATATTATCGATAGCAGCTTAAATTTCTATTTTACACAATTCTTACCAAATCCCAGATAGAAATGCTTTCATATAACGTTAGTTCTCACGCGTTATTCTTCGATCCACTTGGTATTCCATAGAAATATGATATCTTTCGAATCTATATATTAATGACTATAATGTATTTGAAAGTTAATTTTTCTTTCTTTTCGAAGAATTTCAGAACGTATTTACGTGTAATCAAAGAAGCGAAATGGACGTTCTAAAAAAGGTGTTGCCATATAAAAGTTCTTTACGAATTGCGAACTGCCAATTAATTGAACTTCAAACGATAACGAAATAATTATCAACTAGCGAGTCGCCTTACATTTTATATTAATTGAGAATGAAGGCAGTAATCTGCAGATATTTGAATCATTTGAGCAAAAATAACAAGGCCCGCATCGTACAATGCATAAATAGAGAAGAAAAAATAAGAGCAAGAGCTGAACATGTCCGCTCCATAATTTTAACTAAATAACGATTGAATTTCTCCGCCACAGAATTTGTAACTTTTGCCCGGTCTTTTATTTATTTTTGATTTTACAAAAAAAATAATACTGAAACGCAACCCATTCACAAATATTGAACGCTAACGTTTCTCCTATGAGAACTCGTTAAGACGTTTAGCCATGCCTAACAAAGCTGAATAACCGGCAGAGAAGAGCAGAGAATGGCATTTGAGAAATATATTAATAATCAAATCAGAAGAAAGAGCACCACGCGAAGGATCGTAGTGCTGATGAGCCCTGGAAATGGACCTGATAAAAACTTAACAACAACACAAACGATCTAAAACTCGTTGCAAAATTATTACAACTGTCAGCCGCTCGATAGTACGGGCAATCGCCCGTAAAGTGCAAAAGCTTTCGCTGAGAACATCTTCCTACCAAAAAAAAGGAAAAAAATGCTAGCGATCGACTGGTTGGGAGCAACTTTTATTTATACATTTGAGATGATGGATTACAAAATTTGCTCCAAAGTAAACAATAAGTGGAATGGCCTTTCCCTTAATACATATAAAATTTCGATGCATTTTAATGAAGACCTCAAGCCTCAGCTATTCAAGATTTTAAGATAGTTTGATGAGGTTCATCACTTCCAATGAAAGCCGTTCTCTTCTTTTTCATTCTCTTTCGGAAAGTACTGCACTTTGCGTTTTAATTCTTTTCTGCAATCTGAGGATATAAGTGCGTAAAGAGTGACGTATGCTCCTAAGAGAAGTAAGTAAGAAAACATGGGATCTGAATGAATCCCATAAAAGTGAAGAATTTAAAATTTCATAAAAAAAAAAAATATAAATAATTTCTTATTAACAATATAATTTTTCTTACACAATTGTTTAAACAAATAGAAACAAAAAAGAAGCAAAGGGATGTAAATAAGATTCTGGAGAATAAGTTTCGCATAAAGCACACGCCAAGAGTCTTCCCATTGTCTGCGTAAGTTTATTTTTGACATATATATCTCTACTGCAAGTATTTTTAACAAGAACATATGTTCCAGAGTTTCGAACGCGTCTCTGAGCGAATCCAAAACTTGAGCTTTGGAATAAAGAAATCTTTTGGGTAACAGCTTTCTATGCAAATCTTTTCAAAGTTTAAAAAACTCTACGGATAGACAACCGCAAGGACTACCTGAAGGAGAATGCATGTAATGCTTGACCTATGGCGAGGGTTAGTTGACCTTAGAAAATAGGTCAAGAGAAAAATTGTATTTCATTTTGTGATAGGCACTTGAACTTCATCGTGCTCGTGCATTGTAAAAGTCATCAGGAATGATAACAAGTTAAGGACAGTCACTTAAAAGTACCAAGGAATGTTAATTAACAGTAAAGGCAGACAACTTTCAGGCTCATACCATTAAGGTCGCTTTCCCTTTCTAACAAGAATTCATTTTTAACCCTGTTCCTGCCGATCCTATAGTATGAATAAAAATACCTGTTGCACGACTATGGGCATTTCCAAGCGAAGCACCCTTAACACATCCGAAGATACCGGATAAGTGAAAAGGAAAAATTAGGTTAACAAATTAGAGTAAAGTGGTGTAAATTGTTGTGTTCTCAATTGAATTGAAATCATATATATTTGTGCCGTGTAACTCTATATGAAATATGTCGCGCTTTCTGAACCCTTATGTTTGTCAGGAGAAATCCGCTAATTCATAAAGTTATGTTTTAATTAAGCACAACAACAACAAGTCGTTGCCAAAGAAGAATGATGGATTTTCTTATTGTGAAAATCCAGAAAAATGAATGTAAACAAGGGAGTAGTGCTTTTTGCTTATTTTCGTTCTCTCTGTCTTGTATTTTAATGGAGGGGGTGGGGGGCAGCAGGGGTGCTTATATGGATTGCATCAAAAGTGGTGCCTTTAGCCGGCCGGTTGACTGGCTGGCTAGCTGGCTGCTTGGTTGGTGGATGAAAATGGTCTCGGTGGTTGTTAGAAATAAGTGGTTCAAGGACACCAGACGTCCTTGCACCTAGAAAACATGCGTGTTATTTTCCACCCTTTTTTTAGGCACTCTGAACTCCAAGTCAACCAAGTCAGCCGGTATCACTGGCAATTGTTTACGGTGGTGGAGCAAGTGCTTTTTTTTGTAAAAATATGTGGTGGATGGTTAAGTGTCTGAGTACGTTGCGATGAAAGAATCATCCATTCGCTCTAGAATACTTGGTGGATGAAGTGTTAAAGCTAATGGTGGTGGTTCCAAACATGAATATGTAAAATGTAAAATTATTTAACAGTAAGTGCTATAAATATATATATATATATATATATATATATATATATATATATATATA
>KK502515.1:730393-827240 GCA_000688735.1 Glossina austeni
ATATATATATATATATATATATATATATATATATATATATATGTATATGATCAAAAATAAATAAATTGGAATTTTACAAATTTTCAGCTGTTTTTAAATTTTTAAAATAAATAAAATTTGAAATCATTTAAAAATATTTTCGAATTTTCAAAATTACAAGAAAAACGAGAGGATATGTAGAAAAATAAAAAAGGAGAGAATGGCACATTACAAGAGTAAGATAAGGCAAACTTTGAGAAAGAAAGAGTATCAAACAAATAATAGAAACCTATAAAGGACTAGAAATAAAGCCAACAAAAATATGCACAAGAGGACGAGCACATATCAAAAACTACTTTCAACTAAATAAAACACATAGACATGAATTAAAGGACAAAACTACACCGGGCTCTATGGAAAACTATACACATATACATATATATATATATATATATGCTGACAATTCATTGGTTTCCTTTAAATGTTAACGACCTGAATGCCCTGAGAAAAAAAGGCTAGGCGGTGTCTAAGGCCAGATGTTTTATTTGAAATTAAAGAAATATTTATACATACAAACATAAATATATTTTTAATATATATGGATATATATGTATATATATATATACATACTTAACTTTAAGGCACAACTGCCGTTTGCAGGATAACAATGTCACAATGCATTAAGCAAACACATATATATATATATATATATATATATATATATATACAAACACGCACAAAGGCACATGTAGAGAAATATTCGTTTAAAATAGATCTAAAGCGGTCTCGTGTCTTTTGTTTATTCTCTCATCGCATGCTTTCGCTTCGTCGCTAAATGAGTGTATAGGTGAGAACGCGCTTACAATTAAAATTATTTATGCAAACTCGAATGAAAGTATTTTACAAAAACAATACAACCATATAAGTACAAATGTTCATTTTTGTGTACACACACAGCTCTCGCTGTGTTTTAAATTTCTCATCATATGAAGTCGTCAGTCATCTTCGAGATTATACGGTTCGTCAAAAATTATCAGCTGTTGTACTTTAAAATGGTAAATTAATATTTTATTGTTATTATATCTCATAGGTAGACATATGTCATGTTCAAAACATATTTTCCTTTTCGAAATTTTTATTTAAAGCATATTTTCAGGAGTTTTAACTTTGAATATTCCCCTATATACACATATATATAGAATTAATAAACGCAGCTGCGCTACGCCTATGTATATAAAATTATTGTGCGTACGTGCAGTTGCGACAGATGCGGTTAGCAATCATCTTTCGACTCATATATCACATCGAACATGTTGGTTGGTACCGTACGGAGGCTCAACTTGTGGCTACATAATGCGAAAATACTCACTGCAAGGCCTATGCGAATGTCGTCATACAAATTCACCTAAGCTAAGTGGACAAAAATTCATGGCTCATCGAAAAGGTTTTCATATTTGCTAGCATCTGCAAATGTTTACCTTTAACTCACAGTTTGTTCCAAATAATAATTTTTTGGATTTTATGCTTTAAGCTTAAAAATTGCGTATATAGGTAAGAAATCATATATATATATTTATATTCATATTCATATATATATATATATATTCATATATATATATATTCATATTCATATATATATATATTCATATTCATATTCAGATTCATATTCATGAATATAAATATGATAGAGATATGAATATGAATATGAATATATATATATGAATAAGAATATGAATATGAATATGAATATATATATATGAATAAGAATAAGAATATGAATATGAATATATATATGAATAAGAATATGAATATGAATATATATGTGAATATGAATATGATATGAATATATATATATATATATATATGTATATATATACACTGAATACTTTTACATTAAAGTTGTTGCGAAAATTGCTATTCTGCTCCCAGCCAATCAGCGTTCGCCAATAACATTTTTATATAAGGATTTTGCAAAAATTTCGATCAACAATTTCTACAGGTAAAAATGATGAAGAAATGGGAAATAACAGAGTACATAACGGTTGAATTCGATGGTTTTGATCATCCCCTACATAAAATAAAATTTTCTCACTTAATATTATTGATTTACTCAGCCTACGCCGACGCTAATTATGGAGCGTTCCGAATTTTTCTTTTTCCAAATTCATTATCTTTTTTTTTTATTTGAAGAAATATGCTACCAAAGCAAACCAAACACATTTAAAGGCTTATGGTAATAACGCTGCTCCCAAATGTCGGTTTCGAATGGCGACACGAATTGACTGAAAATGTACAATTTTTGGCCACTTGTTGCAAGAGTAGCCTAGGATACACGGTTGCAGCTCGAATGGGAAGCTCTGCCACGATCGGCGTACTCAACAGACATGGCGCCTTCTGATTACCACTTGTTCAGATCGTTGCAGTATGGTTTGGATGGCACGCGGGCCCCCCAAAGTTGACGAAGTGCTAGTCAGTGAATGGGTCGCTGGCAAACCAATAGAACGCCTTTCGACATGTTATCGCCATGTCGCCAAAAATAATGCAAAGATTTTTATCGCAAAATGATGCTCAAAGATAAGGTTCACCAATGGCTGAACGTCTTCATAAATTACCTATCAAGTGGACAAACCGAAGCTTTTGAAGTAGAGCATAATTACAACAATTGATTAATAGATGCACAGTTCGATAACCAGATAAAGGTCAATGGCTGCCTGTTTACAATAATCAGGAGACTTGACCAAATGGATATACGGCTTCAATGAGCTCCATGCTGCTTTGAATCTGGGACAATTGATTTATTGGAAACAAAACTCGATGACCGCTAAAATGCTTTTATTTACCACATCAGTATTTTTGAATAGCACAAAAGGATTTGTATCGTCGGATGGGCTATGTGTACAACCAACAATTAAGCCGTTCAAAGGTAAGATAAGCGAAAAAACTTTACATAGCCATGAATGAGAGTCATTGGATATCCCCACTAAAACTCGAATAAGAAGTGAAAAAAAATAAAGAGAGTACGAAACACACACTCACCATGATGATGGGATGATTCATGCACACCCGTCACGGCAGACAAATTCGTTTACACTTTCAAACGGATTTAATTTTTCGCGAAATTAATTCAATCTTTGAGAAATCTGGAAGTATTTATATTCTTTTTCAAGCTTATTTTGTTTACTTTTGTTTAAGCACAAGTTGTGTATGCCAACTTTTAAATATCCTCATCATCAATTTTTGCATCCATCCGTGGGATTATGAAATCGCATTGGATTCTGAGCCGTTCCCAAAGTATGTACGAAACAAAAAGAAACTGTGAATGTGTTCTTGAGCGAACTGAGGCTATTTCGAAACAAATGGCAAGAGCCAAGTATCAACTATCTCTCTCTCTCTCTCTCTCTCTCCCTACATAAGCGTAAATTTTTCCGACAACTGGCAGACACAACTGGAACATACTGAGAATTCTAGAGCAGTTAGAACGTTGTGCACGCAACTTTCATTTACTTTGATTCTCTAAGGCTTTTCCCTTTAATTGCTGCAAACATTGTAACAAAATTATCATATCAATATCCCTGATTGGTAAAGCAACAACAAACAACAAAGAGTTCAAATTACAGGCAGACTTTTTACTGCAACTGAAACAAGTTTTATGCGTATATGTATTTTATATGGATGAGTTCAATTTGACCTAAAGAGCAGGACAAAATACAAAAACGAAGGAAAAGATTTACTAAAGTAACAGGAAATGAGCAAAATCATATACCTTCAGAAACGTGATATAGCGAACAATAAAAACTTTTAAGATTTCCGGCAGAGAAAAAAAAAGAGAATAAAATTTTTGTAAAATATAAAGCAGCAAAAAAGCCAAAATATCTTTGAAGTTAGTTAATAACTTTTCTTAAATTAAAGAAAATATTTATTCACCATCTTACGCCGCCTATCTATTTTAGGGGTTAACTTTGGTCTTTTTGGTCGCTATTTTCTCTTTTCAATGTGATTGCATTTTTCCAGTTAGTACTCAAAATGTTTAAATAAACAGAAGTTCAAAGCAAATATAATAATAATATCTTTGCCAGTAACATCACCTAAAGCCACATCATTTCAATCCTTAGTTTATATATTTTATATGAAGTTCTCCGTTTCTCTAAGTATGTATGTCGTATGTCGCGAATCTGCCATTGTGTTGTTTGCAACACTCAAAAATGAATGCAAGATTTATTCATTGTTTCTCATTATGCACTCTCTGCCTTCAAAAATGAACACGAGACCTTCAGGCAGTTGAAGAATTTCACATACAGCATACGAGAAAAAGCGAAGAACCTGTGAAGCGAAAAGATAAATTATTTTGCAACACATAAATGAATAGAAAAGAACATTAAATGGTGATGGCGAATATACAAAAATCCCACACTGGATAAGCGGCAGTTAGCCGTTAGGAATTTTGTTGTGGACTTTTATATGAGTTTGTTAATGCATGAGAGCTTCATTATCTGCTGTAGATTGAACGTTTCAGACCTTCTTGAATCACTCGTACACTATTCTCAGGAAATTCTATTCAAACTCCTGTTTACCACAAAGCAATGAACCATTATGTCTACCTAATTCTTGTGGATGAGAATCTTCAAAAAGACGCTTGTTGAATAGAATTTCAAGCATAATTTGACAAACAGTGTATTGCTATCCCTTCCAAGGCATTGCGCGGACTCTTGATTAATGTAAAATTAATACTGAAGAAGATGACGACTTCTCAAGAAGATTAGAACCCCCAGAACTTACCTCGAAACCTTTGACAACAAACAGAGATGGGCCCGGATGCTTATGGACGACCGGAGTGTTTCGAAAAATCTCAATGGGTAAAGTTTCGCTTTTTTTTTTTAAACTAAGTCGCCGTGAGAACGTCAAAACCGGCCGGCAGGCTTAGCCTTGCGTTTAAGAATATGTAAACAAAACATTTGCATCGGTGGAAGAGGAAAACTGAAAAACCACATGTTATAACCAAAATGTCTTTGCCTTTTGCAAACTTATTGTTGATTGCTTACAAAAATATTATAGTCTTCCCATAAATTGCGGAGCAAAATTCCAGATTTAGTTCACTTATTGGACTCTGAATACTTGTTAATATCAACTGATTCATAAAAATTTGTAAGGAACTCGCCGCTTCAGTGTTATAGTCATACTGAGAATATTCATAAGCGAATCAACGTCAAATCAATAATTATAAAATTGTAGCAACTATTTATCTGTGTCAGAAAGTGATCGCATATAGATACGACGATCCCAAAATGCATACTATATCTAGTCTATTGCGCATTGCCGGCTATTGTCAGTGATTGGAAGGGCATCTGAAAACTTTCCTCAAATATTTCATTTAAATCCTAGATGAAATATTTTGCACATATCACGTTACATACGCTCTAAGAGTTATTTAACAAAAAAAACCTCCTATTTTATTGTAAAAATCGAATTTTCTCAGCTTTTAACTTATAAAATGGCATGAGTAGGGGAGAAATAGGAAACTATTTCAAAAACAAAGTAATCAAATGGAGAATATAAAAATTGTATTTTGTGAAAAGGAGCTCCTTACTATGCGCGATGCTTTAGCTGATCGTGTCCTCATTTGACGCTGACTGAATCTAAGGTGGGTATAGTGTACGTTTAAATGAAGTTTCAAGTGTATTTATATTAATTTAAAGGCTCTCTGACTATCTTTACATATTTTCCTATAAACATTAGTTCATTGTAATTAAGATTCAAGCCACGTGCAAAACATATGTTATAATGCCATAATAACTTCTACGTATTTTGATTATAAAGAAAAAAAGACAAATGAAAAAAAATGCCTTCTTTTAATAATCTATAAGCCGGAATCATCAAACACATGGTCAATGGTTAAATTTAATAAAACATCGACTTTGTATTTAACTTTTAGTTGAATACTTTTTTTACTGGAGAAATCTGGTAGCATTTATACATTATTTTCATATACGGTTTTATCGAAAGTCGTCTGGTAACTCTAATATATCGAAGTTTTTATAAGCAAAAATTTCATTAAAAAAAAAAACGAAAAAAACAAAGAGTAATCAAAGAGAAAGAGAGAGCATTAAATGACGTATAGAAAAAGTCAAACAAAAAATAAACTGAAAAAACATTTGTTTAAATTAATGAGATTAAAATGAAAGCAAAAACATAAAGACAAATGCGAAATGTCTGTAACTATACAAAAGCAAAAATACCCCATTTTCCACGAAAATCAATAGACCTGCGACAGACGACTGCAACAACATTAACAAAGTATTGATTTTTCCTCTTTGAAAGATACGCGTGATTAAATAAGTGAAATATACGGGAAAAAAAAGAGAACCTAGCATGAAAAATTGCAAAAAAAAAAACTTTTGTCCGCACATAATAAAATATACATTTTGATCCATACTAACTGATCACAAATATTGTGGACTTACCTTTTTTCCATTAGTATTAAGAGACAAAAACCTTACATTAAACACACTACACTGCAATTAACATAATATTCATTTGTTGTTAAATTAACCAACATATTATTTACAAGCTTAATAAGTTTCACTATTTTTTCTTTTTTTTCGTCCCGACAAAATTCAATAAAGAGATTACGGCAAGAAAAATTTCCTTCGTACACAAGTGCTAGTTCTTTTACTTATTACAAAAAAAAAAAACTAGGTGTACGTGACGAGAGAAACAATCATTCACAATATACTCTGTAAAGCATTATTGTTGCAAAAACAATGCTGTTCACTGTAAACTAATAACTCTACAGCTTACACTCGACTTGGGAAACGAAACGATAGCATAAATTCGCAAACTTCTGGCATTTTTCTTACATTTTCAACATTTACATAACAATTCTGTTGAAAATTCACTCACTTTTTAATAATCAAGTGTCTTCGAAATTATAATCTAAATATTAGCTGCATTTTAATAGCTTTTAAATACATCTAGCTGCACCTTTGGTTTTTTGCAAAGAGTTCACAGTTGTTGTTGGATGATTTTAAGCGAATTTTGGTTACTTCCACTCACATTGTTGAACTGATAATATCACTCTTAAGATGCACTTTACGCACTTTACCAATAACTGCTTTGTCAAAAATGTATCCACGTGAAAAGAACAAACTGGAGCACCAAACAAACGTCGTCGAACGTAAAATGTTAATTAAAATCCAGCACGATTTTAAATCTTTCCTCCTTCACCGATGCTAAGGCCAATATTTTATTTTCCTTGCCTTTCGCAAACAATTGACCCTTGTCAGAATCAATCGAGGAGAGACGTCCTCGGCATTGATTGGTAATTAATCCTTATTTCGCGCCAAAAATCAACGCTTCTAATACATTTTAATATGACCACACGAGTCATGCATGTATGCGCCTACTTAACATAAACAAATATTTATTATTTCATTTTCGTGCGTCAACCATCGATCGCTTGCGGTGGTGTTGCACCATATACTGAAACATATCGAAGATATAAAATCAGAGATTTCGATCAAAGCGTCGTGATCAGCAAGTTCAACTGCTTAACAGTTTTTCTGTAAAGTCGAATAAATTTCTCTAATCTTTTTTCTATTTCATTACCGATCCGAAATTTTTTTGCTAGGATCTTTGATCTTTCGTCTTCCTGCATAACCACTAATGCCATGAGTTGACGTTAAGGCAAATAAAATCGCGCTAACGAACAGGAGCAAAAATTGGGTAAATACACATAATATTATTGACGCACGCATTCTTGTACTATTCCATTTGATTGGTTGCAGCGTCAGGAGAAACTAAACCTATACCTAACTAACTAATTAATCACCACATAAATACTAAACAAATACCATATTTCTCGGGCAATACGACGTAGTTTTTTACACAGAAGAATTTACTTAAATTTTGGATTCGTCTTATGGCCCGAAGGTAACACTAAAACATTTTTTCAATAAATCGTTTCTAAATTTGAGGTACGTTAGGTACGACAACAATAATTCAGATGAAATTTATACCAAAGGTGACAATGACGAGACGAAAGCAATAATAATTTAAGGTCACCCAATGAACTCTGTGAGATATCCAATAGAAATTCAATACAAATCGAGACTGCGACACCCGAATTAGGGGAGTTCGTTAAAAATGCTGTTGAAAAAAGTACATCATGCAATAGGAAATACTTGGGCTTAAGACGTACTCGTCCTTGTTCAAAGAAATAACAATGACATGATAAATGAAGAAGCCTGGAGTATAACCTGGATATAGCGAGTATAATGGAAGTACAGTTTTTCCAAGCATGTTGTAGAACTCCTCACAAATGCTTTTTTTTTCTTCGTTTCAGGTGCTTTACATTTACATCTAAATATATCTAATGTTTCAGTTGCTGTTAACAGAAGTATAACATCGCTTATCGAAAACAAAAACATGCTAACCATTCTTTATAATGAACAGTCCCGATATCAAGATTAAAAATTAAGTTTGATTTTGTTTAAAAAAAAAATCAGTATATGTATGCGAAATTAATCAGATTTTTTCTAGTATACTATTTTTTATTCAAATTATTACAAGAAAAAATGCACTTACTTGCTTAAATAATAAATAATAAATCTCCTTGTATATATATATCCAATAAAATTGTCTCAATTAGTCTTCCTTTACTCTCCTCTCTTTGAAAAAAATTTTTTTGCGGCTGATTCTTGGTATGATAGGTTTTTTTACATATTCAATGTTCATGAGGCTCATTCTTGGTGTAAAAGGTTTTTTTTGCATATTCAATGTTTATGAGGCTGATAGTACTAAGAGTGAAGATGAGCTGAACATTGCTAGTACGAGTTATGTGTACAATAAATAAAAATAGATTTTTGTAAACATCATCTTATATATTGGAAGTGCGTGATAGCATCCGGTGCCTTTTATAGTCCGAAAAAGTCGGCGAACAAAAATGGAAGACTGTCCGAATGAATATTAATGAAAGAGAAAATTTGTGTGTACATATCAGCGTGAACGCAAATTATGATTTTTTTTTTAAATAAATCGAGGAATTTTTGATTAACCAAAATTCTTCGCTAAAGAATATTGGTTCTTAGCCGTATTAATTTAGGTAGCGATATTAATGATCGATTGGGAACATTTATTTCTCGCTGAATAAAATTAAACCGTTAAAAAAAATAAAAAGGTTTCAGAATGAAACCGAGTAGTTTTGCATTGCGCCATTAATAATTTTCAAGGTCATCGTTATGATTCGCTTGTCGAATGGACCGTACTTTTACACTAGATAGTATATTTCCTTGTGATATTAAGATTTGATAGTAAAGATGACACTCTTGTGCAGTTCGTTTACATCTTTAAATTGACTGCAAATCAAATCCAAGTTTAGTGTTAGATTTATTTAAGTGATTTTTTTACACTATGAAATTAATAAATTCATTTCTGCTCTGTTACATTTTAATTCATTTCCATTTGTTTCATAATTCAAAAGAAATCCCCAACAATGTGTTGCAGTAAGTTTCAGTAAATAAATATAAAAGCGCTTTTCTCTGAATGTCAATAAATATGATTTCGAAATGATATTGGAGTAAAATATTGCTTATCCGTTTGTCCTTCACTATTGTTTGTAGAGCTGGTGGATTTGTGTTGCACTATTTTCATTATTTTGATGATAGAAAAGTATTTCAATAAAAATAAGTTTTTCTTACTTGAAGATCTGAAACTTAAAAATCTGTGTTTACGATATAACGATTGAGACCTATTTGTAGGTACTAGGCTGTTGGAGCAATGAAGCTTCGCTTATATTTTCAAGCCGGGTGGAGATATTTAATTTATAAAAAGTGGGTTGGGAGGGGGGTTTATATATTTATATATTATAAACATAACTTAAAAATTCATAAAATCTCATAAAATGGGAATATAGGCGAAGCTTTATTGTGTCAACAGCCAAAAAGCGTCTTGTTCATAACGATGTAACGCTTAATATAACGGATCGTTATGTTTGATAAAGACTCATTTAGTGAAGAACAGAAAAAAAATGTTTGAAAATTTGCTTTTGATCCATTTACCTACTCTTGAACGCAGAAGATTGGTTCTTGGAATGGAGTTTTTACTGAAACTTAGTCAGGTTGATATTCCGTCATCAGTTTTGCTTAGTAGACTTGATTTTAATATTCCTACCAGAGCCTCAAGGAATTTCATCCCTCTTCGCTTGGTGCAGTGTAGGCGGAATTGTGAACTCTTTTCTTCGTTTCGTGTTCTTTGCAAACAATTTAACGACTTTTATTATTTAATCTCGATAGACGATTCAAGCGATTATGTGAAGTCGGCCTTGCTTAATTTGCATTATTAACACTATGTTGTCGGTCATTTTCCCGCCATATCGCGGCGTAGAGCGGGGCTTTTTTGATATTTTCGCGCCAAAAATTAAACTTTTCGTAAAATATTCATATCTTTCGATCTATTCGATGTTTTTCAAAGAAACTTTATTATTTTATAAAAGTAGAATCAATTCGGAATATAAGACGTCCGAACGAAAGCAGTATAAAGCAGTTACTGGGGAGATAAACAAAAATGCAAAAAGAAAATCCTTGTTTCGAAATTATCAGGTCTTTCTTTTTGTCAATATTATTGTGTTGCATAGCACTTATATCAGCAAAACAAAAATATGGTTCCGCTGACAATAGATTACACGCAGCCTGCCACCCGTTTAGAGCCATTGTTATAAGTTTCCGGCATTAGTAATACCAATTGCATTGCCATTGGCCACTCCAGATTTCATTAAAACGATTGAAGCCTTTATTCGCAAAATTTTCTCTCGACCTTTATTCTCAGATTACGATCTTCAGTATTGTCAGGGACCGGAAATTGTTGTCAATTTCTTCAAATTTCTTCAAAATGGCTAATTTGATATTCAGCATCGCGTTTTATGATTGAGCCTTTTTATACCCTACCCCACAGGTACAGGGTATATCGAATTAGTGCGGACGTAGGTAACTCGCGGAAGGACTAAAAGGTAGATCCATCTTCTATTATTCATTTCGAATCATAATCTGAATTGATGTAAGCCAGTCTGTCTGGCTGTCCGTGTGATGTCTGTCCATGTTAATTTGTGTTTAATTCATATGTCGCAATTTTTGAGATATTTTGATTGAATTCGGTACAGTGACCCAAGTACGAATGCTGTCGAAAAATTTTTTCGAGCACTCCGCATATAACAACCTATTCTGAAAGGGGGATATACAGAAAAAAATTACAATTTTCAAAATATCTCGGCAAAATTGGGTATGTAGTAGTAATTTCGACAATCTAAATTGGTATGAAAACTTTGAACCGGCTGGGACAGTTTTTGAACCCCTACCCCACAGGTACAGGATATATTGAGTTAGTGCGGACGTAGGTAACTCGCACAAGGGCTAAAAGGTAGATCCATCTTCTATTATGCGTTTCGAATCATAGTCTGAATTGATGTAAACCTGTTTGTCTGGCTGTCCGTGTGATGTCTGTCCATGTTAAGTTGTATTTAATCCATATGTCGCAATTTTTGGGATATTTTGATTGAATTCGGTACAGTGACCCAAGGACGAATGCTGTCGAAAAACTTTTTCGAGCACTCCTCCTGTAACAACCTATTCTGAAAGGGGGATATACGGAAAAAAATTACAATTTTCAAAATATCTCGGCAAAATTGGGTATGTGGTAGTAATTCCGACAATCTAAATTGGTATGAAAACTTTGAACCGGCTGGGACAATTTTTGAACCCCTCTCTTGAAGTACATACGACAAAAAGGTATAATTTTCAATGCTTTATAATGAAAATTATATCATAATAGTAATTTAATATAAAAAAATTAGCTGGATCAGCTGGGATTATATTTTGGATCCCATCCTTCATAAGGAATTTCACGAAAATTTTTGTTTCTTAAAGCAAAAACATCTAAGTTTTGAATATTTTATGATGAAAATTGATCTGTGCTTAGCTTTGAACCTGTACTTCAACTTGCTACCTATTTTTGAACCTCTTGGGCACAACCAGTCTTATGGTAACGAAAGCTTGTATTTGCAAAGAGGTTTCATTTTTACTACTCAGTTCCATAATAGCAAGTAAATGCATATAAAAATAGGGTACAATTTTTGAGTTCTATGGCAAAAATAGGAATTGTGTTAGACAATGTGATGTAAGGCATTTTCGCTATTCGACATTCTTGAGCGGCATCTATAAAATCAATTCCGTTTCCGCATTAGTAAGATCCAACTGACATTCCACTGTTGATCTTTGTTCGTCCGCTTTTGTGTTCGCTCTGACAGCTCAAGCACTTTTGCTCTTCATTTTTCTTCTACGTTTTCCTTTTGAGTGCTACGGCTTAAATCTAAAGTGTATCGTTTGTCTTCATATATCGACGATTCCTCAAAATATATCGAGTGTTGAGTTCTTATGCTGCTTATATCGGTTTTCGCCTCAACTTTTCTTTATAAGCCGAGCTTTTTTCTTCAACATTGTTCTCAATAACTTTTTTATAACCTGAGCTCAGATTTCTTCCACGCACGTTTTCTTCGTTTCTTCATAAGCATCGTAACCACTTAGTAAGAGATTTGCGGCACTTTGTTGGGAGGATTTGTTGCCAGAAGTCATTTTTCTTGAATGATGACAAAAGTAGGTTCGTTTCTTTAACAATTCCATTCATCTTTGAACCGTAATATGTCAGTGCAGTCGACTTTATTAAAATAACGCATAGATGACGACCAGCAGTTTGAACGCAAGACTGCTTATGTAAACATGAGTTAAGCGGATGGATAAGCAAATGATTCTAAAACGAATGATTAGCATGATAAAAGTATCAAAGTTTTATCGTTCGGGATGTGATACATATATATATATATATACATATATACATTCGGAAGAATTTAATGTACCCTACACAATAAATGTTGTAGAATATAATTCAATGCTTGAAACTTGCAAAACTACATTTGAATTTAATAAAATGTGCATTGCATGACTTACTTTATTCATTCATCAAATGTTTATGCATTATGGGTAGATAGATATACGTGATGTTCGTGACTTTGCAAAACATTTAACCCTTTAGCTACTCGAAGACTCTTTAATCGCGGAAATGAATTACAACGCACCTATAAGGGATGAGCGCACAAAAGCGCACCAATACGAAATTGTGCCCACGAGTAGCAAAAGAGTTAACTCGCAAATTCATTCATAACAATATTGTTTGGCGTAAGGTTTCTGTTTGCATTAAATTCTAGGGCACATTTTTATTTGTACTTAGCAACGAGTGTATTGGTTTGGTTACGATTTCGTTTAGGTTTTTTCAAAACTTCAGTTCATTGCTGTCTGTTGACGCGTCGAATCTGAAAATAAATGGCTTATAGCGCACGTTCAACATATCAACTTTCGTCAAATAATCATATCAATGAATTAAATCGTTTCACAGATGATTCATATAAATATCGTTCAAAATCTTCTAATCCTCCTAAAAATTCTGCATTTTCGACTAATAGAACGCGATACGTGCCACCGTTTTCCATACAGACTCAGCAAAAGAACACAATGGTAGTAAAGGGTCCCCTACAATGTGGGCAGCAGGATGTAGCAAACGGGGAACGTGCGAATGGTAAGTTGCAGGATATGCAGTGAATATGACGCCTTAGTTACAAGCTGTGCTTCCTTACAGACACTAAACCAATTGGAGAGGACAAACCTTTGCTAAATATCAATAAATTCTCATTAAACAAATCTCAACGTAAAACTTCGTTTCGCTTGTATTTTGATCGCGGCGATTTGCCTATTAAAATGGAATATATGTGTGGTGGCGATAAAATTGGTTGGACAGTAAGTTAAGCCAATCAAATGTAATTCACGAAAAAACATTTTTATATGTATCATGAGTGAAGTATAAAAAGTAAACATTGGATAAGGATGTGCCAGGCAAAAGAGAAACGAAAAATAACGGTAGATAGCTCTGAGGTCGTTTTCTTGGTTATTTTATCACAGATAAGCTGGTTTCATAAGGCGACTTTCCAAAAGTCGTCAACTTATGATTTGCTTGTCCGTTTGTTAATCGGTTAATCGGTTAATCGGTCACATTACCCATTCGGATCCTTAGAACGAAACCACTTACTGCTATATACCGCTAGGCAATGGCGTAGTCATTGTCATTGTCTCAATTCTTTGTCATTGCCATAATCGATGTCATTCTCTCAATTCTTTACCTGCTTTAGGTGTAAGTACACCTAAGGCGTCTTCTAGACTTGTAGAAGACTTTTTTTTACTTTCTTTTTTAATTTTTTTTTTTTTTACGTTTTTTTTAAGTTTTCTTCAACTTTCTTTTTTAATGTAAATTTTTAGTTTTCATTCTGCATTATTGGGATTGGGGTGTGCGTGAGATCTTGTAGGGGCATACGATTCAATCGATTAGGAATTTTCATTGATCAGTGCATTTCAATGTGTTATAGAGGAATCAAGAACTTCACATTTTCATACCGACTGTGGCCTCTTGTCGTGAAAAGTGTTCCCTTCCATTTTCTACGCCCATGAGAATATGTGAAATTTTTTCATTTTTCGCTTGAAATTTGCTGTCAAATCGAGACACCATCACCATTAGATAGATTGATTCGATGCATGCTCTTATGTAAAAGCAACGGCACAAGTGAGAAAAATATACTTAATCGGCGAAGAGGAATTTGGGCATTCTTTTGGTAAATGACACAACAAAAATGCGGATAAGTCAAACAAGTAAGAAAATTATATTCCGCAGTAACTGAATCTTTTATACCTGTCATCGTTATCCGACAGGGGACGGAGAAAAAAGGAAAAAATTACATTTTTATGCTCTATAATATTGGTAGCGAGGGAAGGGCTCTTCTTTTCCAGTCTTGCAAAATAAAAGTGGAAATTTATATCATGTACCTTATCTCAACTTTTTGCAGGCGTGCCCTTTGATTGTTTGTTTTGGGTCATTTTCAAATTCTTTGCAAGTTTGTAGTCGATATCTTTAATTTTTGTGAACGGAAGAATGTTTATTGTAGATACTGGACAGACGGACAGACGGACCTGCTCTAGAATTTGATACTGATCAATAATATATAAATACCTGACGGGGTCTCTGAAGCTTATTTCTGAGTGTTGCAAATGTTTTGACGAAATGAATCCCTCATCATGATTGGATTTAAGGAAAAGATTATGTCCAGGCCCCTAACTAAAATTATCAAGGTTGATTTTGTAATAGGTAGATAACTGCAAATTTTAAGTGCAGTTGCTTTTTCTCTGACAATGACGTGAAGAGAGAGCCAAGAATGAAATGCACGAGAAGCACATGAAACGAAATAATGAAAAATTAACTACCACCTGGTGAACGTGGCTAAATAGAAAGAAACGAAACGTGCTACGCTCGGATCTCAAAGGTAGATCTTTAGAAAGAAAAGTAACCTATTGAATGGCATAAGTGAACTGACGCTTAACTTCTTTGCTCATATTTACTTGATACATACATGGAAAGATGACTTGGTATTGTAGTCATTCTATCAGAACATTTGCCCAAACAAATATCTTGATATCCTGCCTTGAGAATCTCTTTAAGAATCGTTTGCTTGACTTTTCTACATTTTTTATGCTCTTGGTTTTCCACTTTGTTCGATTTTCAATACCTTTTACAAATTTTCTCGAGATCATATGTTAATGATTAAAAGGTTGGGAAATCGTGATCGATAAAATGGAGGGCAAGAAATCGATAGTGTACCGGGTGGATCTTTTTGACTATGAAGGTTTGTTTTAAATATCATTACAAGGCTTATGCATCATAATTCTTGAGCAATTTGTCTGAGGTCTTTTTACGATCTTTCCATTGGACTCGGGCCTGAAGAACGCTTTTCTCATTTGTTTAGAATTTTCTGCACTGTTTCTATTACAACTTTTGTACAACCGGGCGAAGATAGAAAGAAAAATGTTTCCAGGCATACATACATACATACACACATACATGCATACATATATAATATAATATTTTTTAATTTATAGTGTGAAATGAGTTCGTGTGCAAGAAGAAAATGCAATGTCAAAATTGTTATTTGAATTCTTGGGAAATGAATATAAGCAAATGGTTTTGCATGTTCCATTAAATAGCGTGCATGCTTATGCATATGTATATATATTTCAGATTGACATCGACAAGCTTGATTACAATTTTTATTTGCCACTATTCTTTGATGGCCTATCGGAGACAGAGCATCCTTATAAAACGTATGCCCGTCAGGGTGTTTACGATTTGTTAATAGCGGGTGGCGAAAAAATTCACCCAGCTATACCTCAACTAATATTGCCGCTGAAAAGTAAGTAAAATTGCAAACTTTTCCTAAATTGGGTCATTAAAGAAAAAAAAAATCTATGAAAACAAATTCCGTTAAGCTAATGAACTTTTAACTGTAATGAGATAAGTAAAACATGCAATTATTTAGTGCTTTTCTGTTTTTTTTTTTTTTTTTTTTTTTTTTTAAATTAATTTTTTTTTTTTTTTTTTTTTTTTTTTGTTTTTTAGGCGCTCTTAATACTAAAAATTTGGAAGTGATTTGTACCACGCTGAAGATTATACAACAATTGGTTTTATCATCAGACTCGGTAGGGCCGGCATTAGTGCCTTTCTATCGACAATTGCTGCCCATGTTTAATGCTTATAAAGTGAAAAATTGTGAGTTTTTTTTTTTGGCCTTAACGACTAAAAAACGGATGCATAACGGATTTTTTTATTTTAATCAGTAAATTGTGGTGACGAAATCGATTATTCACAAAAGAATAATTTAAATGTCGGCGATTTAATTGACGAAACGTTGCAAGTATTAGAGCTGCATGGCGGTGAAGATGCTTTCATTAATATTAAGTACATGGTACCTACTTATGAATCCTGTTACTTGAATTAAGTTTATCTTAAGAGCAGCACGCGAAACTAACATATGCAGCTTACGCTCACATAGCATGTTACATTTATATAGTCTAAGAACAATGCGCTTACATCGCTAAAGCTCATCATACTTCGCGTCAGTATTCACATTCTACGCACTCATGCTCGTTGAATTTTAATTGATTGTTACCATAAGTTTAACTGTAGTTTAGTCCGCCTAATTGTTTTAATGAAAAATTATTGCTATTATTATTATTATTTATTTATTTATTTATTTAGTTTTTATTAAAATGGAAACAACGAAAACAAATAAGTGATTGGTATTAAAATGATTTCTTTGAACGGGATATTAATTTCGGATTTATTTATGTTTTTGTTTTTTGTTTTTAGATAATTTTGATGAAAAAGTATTCCAAAAAGTACATAATGTTTGTATTAATTAATGAGATTTTTAATTGTCGTTAGCACTCGTTTGATCGTTGATAGTTGTGCCCATCCCAGCTGTAGTATAAGCAATGGGCTGAGAAACGGCAGTCATTCTGCAAAATAAATATAAAACAAATGAAAATAAATAAAAAAAAAATTCTAATATAAGTAATGTAAGTAAAACATGGAGCGGCTAAAGGACCATGATAAGTCCTGAACCTTTTGGCCATTGAAAGCCTGTGCAGGACAACGGTAAGCACAAAGATTCACGAAATTTTCCGGTATAGAACATAAACTACCCGAACTAGGAAGAAGCTACGTTTGATCGCAGACTTCTGCAGGGGTCGTAGTTCTCTTAGGTACCAGCTGATTCCCATGTCCCATTATATTCCGTAGGCTATGTAAGGTCACCTGCAGAATCAGTGTTTGGTGAGCACTTGATAACGCCAAACGCGGCGTAATGATTCGACACAAAGAAGTTGACGAGATTCATAAAACTGAAGGGCTAGGAATACGGCCGAGTCACAGCATGGATTGCATTTAATAATAATAATAAACAAAATTTAATTAAATATATTTGAAATCTAACTTATAAACAATAAAATTAATCTTGGGATCGGAAAAGCAAATTTTGACGGAACCTACTATATCCTACTAAAACCTGCTATATCAACTCACTGGAAATGTTATTTAAAAAATCGCTAAAAAGCAAAGATGATGTTGTCGCGCTGAAAAAATCCTAAATATCTCTGCCATTGGTAATTAAAAGAGTGCGCATATATTAGCATCAAATTTTAAATCTTTCCGTTTCTTTGTATATAATATTAAATTTTTTCAGCTATTGTAGGCCCTCCAATTTTCAAATCCCATCTAACATCGACAATTTTTCTTAATTCTTGTAACAATGAGATTTGTAATAACCGATGACAGGAGGTCTAAAGTAAATCCACTCAGAACTTGTCCCGTTAGCCAGCTGCCAATAAGTTTGATAAAGTCAAGGCAATAGTCGACTATGGATTTTTAATAACCGATGACAAACGTACAGGAGGACTAAACTAAATCAACTCAGAACTTGTGTCATTGGCCAGCTGCCAGTAAGTCCGATAAAGTCAACGCTTTCATCGACTCTGAATTTCTAATAACCAATCACAAAGGTACAGGAGAACTAAACTAAATCCACTCAGAACTTGTCCCATTAGCCAGCTGCCAGTAAGTTTGATAAAGTCAAGGCAATAGTCGACTATGGATTTTTAATAACCGATGACAAACGTACAGGAGGACTAAACTAAATCAACTCAGAACTTGTGTCATTGGCCAGCTGCCAGTAAGTCCGATAAAGTCAAGGCTTTCATCGACTCTGAATTTCTAATAACCAATCACAAAGGTACAGGAGAACTAAACTAAATCCACTCAGAACTTGTCCCATTAGCCAGCTGCCAGTAAGTTTGATAAAGTCAAGGCTCTCATCGACTTTGGACATCTAGCTTAGCACTAGCAAAATCAAACTGGTTAACCGTTTCCGGATGAGATAAAGCTTGAAAAAATAAAAAAATGTTCGATTTTTACTGTAAATTTATATATGCTTGCTGCATGGAGTTTTGAATGCATGCTATAATGTATTCCATAAGACTGGTCATGGATCTTCAATTCATCTTTGTATCAAAATTAGCACAAAATATTTATAAGATTAGTAGTTAATCGAATTATACGCAAACTTACTTTGACTGCTGCTCAAAATCATTATCATTAAATACGTTGTTTTTGATATTATGAGGCGAATAGCGATTGTAAATACTCCAAATAGAATTCATTAGTTTTTCATTGTATTTAAAGGGGTTATATTCCATAACTAAAAAAAAGAAAAAAAAATTTTAAATTGAAAAGAAAAAATTATGGAAAATGAATGGCTGCGGACAGAATATGCATTTTTGGGTAAGAAAATGGATGCAGCGTTTGTAGTAGTGTTGTAGTTGGTATGTAATGAAAGTTCAAGCTTGCTACCCTAATGCAAATGGTGGTGGATTCAATGCGAAAACTTCTAAGCAAACTTACGCTTTTTGTTGCCACTTAAATTTTCGATTTCCTTATTATCAGCGTTTGTACGACGTCGTGAAATAGTCAGATCATATTCGTTTTCACGGAGTTTACAAGCGGCAAAGGCTCCTTGAGGCAAAGCAGACATATTCAAGCAATCTACGGAAAAAGTATATATGTCGATTTGGTTTCTCGATCAATTTCATTAGTTTTTATAAATGAAGACGAAGAGACGGGGATTGATTTCGAACTTTGAGAAATTCATTAGATTGATTTTTTAATTCTAACTCTCGTAGCTCCAATTTGATAGACTAGCTAAGAAAGAATTAACCATGAATTTGGAATAATAAAATTTGCTTCCGATCAAAATTATTTTGAAAGAAACTTGAGGTTTCTTCTGTCATATTTAAGGGCTAACGCTAAGCAAAAATAAAAAAATTAATAGCTTAACCAAATAGAAGATAAATAAGCGTGAAGCATGCCTTGCAATCGTGCATGCATTGGCAGAACGTTAGGTGAAGATCCCACGAATGCACACAAATTATTCTAATTCGATCGCTAAACTCCCATAACGTATGTAAACATAACACTAGAGATAGGTAGGTAGAATTTTGTCAGTATTTTTGACCAAGGGAAAGTTGATAGAAGTAATTCATTTACCATCATACATGAACTAATCAGTGAGATATTATTCATGCAGCTTTTATTAGTGAAATGATTTCTCATCAAGCAGGAAGAAACGAGTCATTGACAGATCACTGACAGTTTTCTCACAAAGACGAATAAATCTAAAACTTTTTTTTTGTTTTTACAGGTAACTTGCTCATAGCATTAGACGATGTTCGATTGAAACCTATGCGCTTCAGCCACGATGTTTTTTTACATTTAGTGTATTTATTAGGAGATCGGGTATAAGCAATTTTTTACTTTATTGCAGTCATGTCCTATTACAGGAGTTTGTGCAACGACTTTTTTACGAGTCGCCGTCGCCATAATATGTTTTACAAAGCAGTTTAATTCTTTTTCCTTGAATATTACGGGGTCTTCCCCGAATAGGTCCTTTCTTTTGAAAGAAGTTGATGCGAAATGGAAATTTAAGCTTAGCCCGAACTAAACTTTTATTGATTTTTTGTATTGCGAAATGATTCTCTTAGATTTCTCCTTCTTCTTCATTTTGTGAATTTTTTATTCACTTAATCTTTTTACACACATTAGCCTTTCATTAATTAATCTCAATTTACAATCATTTACGCATTTACCTTTGCATAAATCAAACACATCAAATTGCTGACAGTTCTTATCAATTTTCAATTGTTTGTGATTACTTAAAAGATTAAAATAATCTATTGCTGCCAAGATTTTATCACAGAATTCTATTCTTAAACTTTTCGAAGACTGCATTCAAAAAATATTCACTTAGGGATATTTATTTAATAATATTTATCTGAGTGAAATTATTTACGTTAAAACCGAGACGGCGATTTTTTAATTAAACATTAGAACCGTTGATTAAACACAAGACGATTGATAAGCTTTCCAAAAAGACCTCCATATATATATATATATATATGCATATATACGTAAAATAAAATAAAACACTGAAACAAAAGCTCTATTTAGAGATAATACATGAGCAGTTAGAGACGTTCAATGTTCATTAAAGAGAAGAAAATTGAACTATTCTAAGCAATTAAATTGCTTTTGTTAGGCTTCTATTGTATCTGTAACAAAGGAGATTTGGTGGGCTTGAAGCAAAAAAAAAAAAGAAGGTTGCAAATTTGGGTTATCAATAATTAAAAATGACAGACAGACAGCTTTGTTTATTGCATTTGGAATATTCGCGAGCTGGTATCTAGGTTTAAAAGATAGTCTCCAGGCTGCTTCTCTTAACATCGCTTAACAACTAAAAAAAAAAAAAGAGGAAAAGAAAACATAGTTACATTAACGCAAACCGATAGAATGCTTTGATCGGATCGAATGAGTAGATCGGCCTTATTTTTACATAAAAGCTTAAGTCTGATAGATGTTGTCGTCAAATTGTAGATTGACTTTTAGCCATTCTAGGAGTATTTGGTAGCGATCAATCTTGTCTTAAAACTTATGCTAACATACGCGTGGTAGTATTCCGCCATTGTGACACACCACTAGTCACAGGAGCTTGTGACTGTTTTTTGTTGTCATAGGTCATGCAACTTTATATCAATTTTAATAATCCAAAGAAACAGTCGCAAGACAACTCTGCAATATCAATTTTGTTATAAAACAGAGTTGTTAAGTTACAAATACAATATAGAAGAATATCAGTCTTGTTATAAAACAGAAATGTTAAACTATAAATGCAACTTAAAAGAAGTGCTTGTCCGTTGCCTTGCGACTTTCATCGTGTCTGTGACGTATAAAAAGACTACAACTTTCGTTCAATACGAAAATATTATAAATTAATTTAATTACCAGAAAGGATATTGCTGACTGAAAATACGTTTCATTTTGACTTTGTATACCAGTACTTTTACCACAAACTTCAATACCTCGCTAACTTGCTTTTGCTTCGTTTCGTGCTGTCGTAAAAACTTTGGAGTATATGGTTATAAAAACTGAAAATTTTTTGGCGGTGGTGCAACAGTGGAGTCGTGATGCGGAAGAACGAAGCTTTGTAAACATAGTTTGCTTTCATCTATCATGGTAGCATGAAGTGTAGAATCTTAGGAAATTCTAGAGACATGCTATAAATGGCGTCAACTTTCTACGTTTCTTTTTCGCCTACAAAAATATATTAAAACTATTCAAATATAAAGCAAATATTAATTAAAGAACTTAATATTAAGTTTATGAATAACCATTAATAAAAAAAGGGACTCACCTGCAAGCAGCTACTATATATAGTCTGGACATAGGTTAGTTTTGCATTTATTCACAACTGAGTAGCGGCAAAAATAACGTATAATGCATTAAGATATACTTTTTTAATTGCCAACCAGATGTCTACTGCCAGCTTTGCAAAGAGTTGTGCAAAGCCGTTTTTATGAAAAACGTGGATATTGAAAATATTTCTAATAATAATATGGAGTCCTAGGGACAAATTATCAGAATGAAAGAAGCATCTCGATTAGGATGAAGCACATATGAGAAAATAAATATTCTTCACCATTTCGCCCAATACAATTATTTATTCATTTTCATGATGACGGTCCAAATTTTTTACTTTCATAAAAACTTCAAGTTATATTTCCCATCAAAGCCTTTTTATGTAATGGTGTGTAAAAATGAATTTATGTGGGCTTAAAAACATACATCACCGAATTTGGGAAATTTGATTTTAAAACCGATTAAAAAAAAATTTAAATGAATGCAAAGTAAATGTAAATATAATAAATAACTACATCGCCTCTTATTTCTTCCGCCTTTTTATGCAAAAAAAACTTATTGATTTCCCAAAACCCAAGAGCTCCTAAAACGTTGGAAATCTTTATTTCCCATCGTGAAAAACGCAATCACATTGTATTGTGGTTCTTCGTTGAGCCAAATCAAGTCAGTGCAGAGCAAATCTCATCAAAATATCTCAAGACGGGCAAGCAAAAAGATTAAATCTATTCAGAAATGTATTGCCAAAATTATCCTGGGACAACTATTATAATAAAAGGTGGGTTCTATTTCCTGTGTGTTACGTATTGCACAAATTTGAAATATAAGATAACTTGGATCTTATGAGGGCGACATAAGAATTGAATAGCTTGTATAACTCCTCGTTAAAAATATGCAGCAGAAATGGAGATCAGCTCGAGAAAAGTTGGTAAATACGGTAAATACGCATGAATTATTAAATGGAAGATTGTTTTAGGTAGGGATAGGTAGCTATTGTAGGAAAAGGAAAGTCAAAAGTACCGAGTTCAAGACTTATCTACCCTGGTATATTCCATTTTTTTATCATTTGTAATTGTATAAATCAAATTTTTGCAAACAGTTATTAGTATATATGGCGATCAAAATCTAGTTGCTGGGAGCTATAACAGGCACGAGAATATTCCCTACAAGAAATCTCTAAATTTCTCGAAAATAGCGTGACGAGAATAAAAGAAAATAAGTAAATATTAAAATAAATTTCCAAATGAGAAAAGGGGGTTCAACTACTCACTTTGGTTACTGAGATTTTTACAATTAATTTTTAACTTCTTTGAAAGCGAAACATAAACAAGTGAACATTTAGAAGCTTTTTTAACTACGCAGCCTTAGAATTTTTTGTGAATGTTATAATTTCACTACCCTGTTACCCAAAATAAAACAAAGAAAAAAGAGCTGTTATGCAGTGTCAGTTATACGACGTGCTTAAATTAATCGGCCAACCATATAAAAATGCAAAAAATCCACGTGTAGAGCGTGAACTGTTAGTTAAAGAAACAAAATAAATTGTTATAGCTAATATAAACGATTATCGAAGGAGTGCTTATAAGAAATAATGTTCATCTGATGTAGTAAAAATTAAAGTAGCAAATGTAAATGCGCAATTATGCTTAGTTTTGGAGTTTTGCGTTTTGGAAACACGGCAACCTTGTTTCAACATATTTTTGTTAGTCGATGTTTGCTTGCCACACACGGAAAAGACGCAAGTTGAAATGCATATTTGCGTAGTGTCTTAGAAGGAAAAGGAAAATTTTCTGTAAATGTTTATTCAAAGAAGATAATTTCCTAAAAGGAGAATTCCCAATTTAAAATTTGAAACTGAAAGCATACTTTGGATATGATTTTATAAAATTTATGTGAGTAGTCGAAATTTTCTTTTTTCTATAACTATTTTTAAATATGGGTGCAAAAGAAAGGGAAATTAGAAATAAAATAGTATCTAAAACAACTTTTCAGGTATATATTGGAAAGAAAGCAAAACGCAAAAGATAAATTAAGAAGGCGCCACCGTAAATTTATACAATACTTCGGTTTGTAATCATATAAAATAAACGAATGCAAGATGAGTTCCTATTCGCACGCCGATCCCATCGCCTTGAGTTTCAATGAGACATGCCTTCGCATGTCGGATATACAATTACTGCAAGGACCCCATTGGTTAAATGATCAAATTATATCGTTTTACTACGAGTACCTGGAGCGTGTGAAATACAAAAATAATCCGGATTTGTTGTTTGTGCCGCCAGAGGTGGCCCAATGTATGAAATTAACAGATGATGGCGAGTTGGAAACTCTATTTAATCAATTGGAAGCACCGAAAAAACCATTCATATTTTTTGTTCTGAACGATAATGATAGTACACATGCCGGTGGCACGCATTGGTCCTTGTTAGTATTTTCAAGACCGGAGAAGACTTTCTTTCATTTCGATAGCTGGGGCAGTAGCAACACACAGGCTTCCCATCAATTTGTGCAACGTATCAAAGACGCCTTAAATTGTCGCAATTGCCATGTAAAGGCAATACGATGCCTTCAGCAGGCCAATGGTTACGATTGTGGCATTCATGTAATCTGCATGACCGATAATATCGCGGACAATGTGAATCGTTACGAATGCGTAGAAGGTGTAGGGCCTTTACATCACGATATAATCAGTGCAAAACGATCGGATTTACTCAAATTAATACAGTCGCTGGGCGGCAAAATTTAAAATTTTTACGTTAATATAATTTTCCATATTTATCGCTATATCACTACCTCTTTAATACACAAACTCACTGCTCGCACCATGTTCTGCTTTATTTTCTTCTTTTTTTTTTTACGAGACGTATGTTAATGTATGTGTTTTAGCATTTAAATTTCATTTTATATTAATATCGCTGGTAATTTCTTAAAGAAAAGAAATTAAACTTCCATTAAAGTGAAGAGGCAGTGAAATGTATTTCTTTAAAAAAGAAAATGTTTATCATTCACATAACCTAGGGTAACCCACTCCAAATTATATTAACGAAGAAAATGTTTAGTTTACTTTTTGCTTGCTTGTATAACTCATACTTAAATTTATGAATTACTTAATTTATTTTCAAATATTATTTTTCTTCTTTCTTTCTTTGCTTTTTTTTTTAATGATATTTTGAAAGCAATGAATTTAATGTTTTAGCTTTACGTTTTTTTTTCTTGTACTTGGCTTTTTGAAAAGAATTTTTCCATATGTTAGAAATTTTTGTATCCACCACGACAAGGAAGATTTGTTGTAAGACTTGTAACGTTTATAAATTTTAGGAATCTTACTCAACATGCTAAAATCCGACTTTCAGCTTGTCTGCTGTCGTAAAATTTCAAATCATTGATACTTGTTGTTGTTGTAAATTGTGGATTCAAAGAGATTGAACATTCTTAACAATAACTAAAAGACTGATGCATTGTTAATATCTGGCAAATGAAATTTTGGTCTGCCCATTTAAACATATATATAATTTATTATTCAAAATCCAAGTGGTGGATATTCAAAATTCGTTTTTGAACGAATATATACCACTTCCCATTTTTTCAAGCCTAATTAGAAAGTATATATATATATATCTATATATAAAATGAAGTACATTGAAATCTTTAGAATGATAAACTCATATGCATACAATATATAAATATATGTATATACATATACGTATATATATATGTATAATATCAGCTTCATTTGAAATGAAATAAAACAATCATAAATGTATGCTTACATTATTATTTATTTATCAATGTTATATAACTAGTGTAGTTCTCGAGAATCGATGCTTCTTAGTTATGCGACTGTTCTTAGCCTTGCGATTGTGAAGGACAACATCTTTACCTTCGTTTTTATTTGAGAAGTCACAGGGACAAAAGTGACTGTTGCTCATAAAAATAGGCATAAATCGCCATATTTATTATATTCAAATTTTTTGAATTGGAAAACATTACGATAAATATACCGTTTTTATCGCACTATAAGAAGTACTTCAAATTTATGAGATAGTTTTTAGAAAAATAAACTTTAATGTTACTTTCGGATCAAAATTTTTATTTATTGTTAACATAAGTCGTACTAGCAACGCTCAGTTCATCTTCACTCTCGGTACTATCGCTCGTATTAATTTCATCTGAACTATTGTTGTATCTCACGTATCTCAAATTTAGATACGATTTATTGAAAAAATATTTCAATGTTGCCTTCGGACCATAAGACGCAAACAAAATTTGAGTCCATTTTTCTACGTAAAAAGGTGCGTCTTATAGTCCGAAAAATACGGTAATTATCTTAAAAATCTATCTAAAAAATTCTACTAGGCTTGCGTAACATGTATTCCTAAGTAATGTTTGAAAGCTTCATTAGCAACTCGCTGGTGTGTCATTACAAAGCTGCATCAGGAATATTTAGCGGCTAGATATGCAGATAACTACGCTGATTTATTTCAGGCACCAATAAAGAAGTGGTCACTTTAATGTGGAAGGCCCTAAAGTTATTGCACTAAATAAAAAAATAAAGCGTAAAAGTGAGGAATCAGATTGTACTCGTCTTGGAACGGATTTTGCATCGATCACTTATTTATGTACTACGTGATAAAAGTATTAGATATTTGCAAAAATTTTGATCAGTTTTTCGCTTGAAAAAGGCATTTATTGTGGAATATATATTTTAATTAAAATAGTTTCCATAATTTTCTACAACATTTTGCATTATTTTTGGCAACATGGCGATGTCATGTCGAAAGAACTTATGTTGGTTTGGTAGCCATCCAAGCAACCACCCATTTTCGCACTACGTCAACTTTGGAGGACCCGCGCGCCATCCAAACCATGCCGCGACGATCTGAAGAAGTGGTAATCAGGAGGTGCTATGTCTGTTGAGTACGCTGATCGTGGCAGAACTTCCCAATCAAGCTGCAACAATGTATTCTGGACTACTCTTGCAGCAAGTAGCCAAAAGATGGCATTTTCAGTCATTTTTTGTCGCGAATTGGGAGCAACATTACCATAACCCTTTGGTTTGCTACCGTAGCAGATTTCTTGAAATAAAAAAAAAAAAGTAATGAATTTGGAAGAAGAAAAATTTGGAACGTTCCGTAATTAGCGTCGGGGTAGGCTGAATACATCAACAATATTAAGTGGGAATATTTTATTTTATGTAGGGGATGATCAAAACCATCGAATTCAACCGTTATGTACACTGGTATTTCCAATTATTGGCCATTTTTACCTGTACTGGTCAAAACTGTTGCAAACACCTAATATATTCATAACGCGTGTTCAATCGTGAAGTAGAATTTCCATCTGCAAATGTTTCGCTTCGTGCCCATTATCGTTATTTTGGAACTGCCAACAGTCTAGTGGACTAGCATTATTCAATATCATTGTAAACTTATTCTCTGCAACTAACGTAAACAGATTTCCTTTAAAAGTAGAAAAGTCTGCGGTCACATCTTAAGTCCGCAAGTAGTCGTATCGGATATGTCCCTATTTTTGAAGCGTGAACGCTTAAATTCGAAAATCAAATTTAACAAGTAAGATAGTTATATTCGGCGGGGGCCGAATCTCGCATACCCACCGCTATGCTTTTCGCATTCTACTCTCCAAGTTCTTTTATTTGATACCCATATTGTTGGTATTATTAAGAAAAAATTAATCGCTGTGTCTACCAAATGCATTTTAGAATTAACCCATTTTTAGGCAGATAATATATCTGCTTTTGAGGAGTGTGCAAAATAGTTTTAAATATTGTTTTGTTTGCCTTGTGGTAAAAAATTGAAAAAATAAAATAGAATTACTTTCCATTTTCGGTTCCATTTTCGGGCCTAAAAAATAAACTGTTTCGTAAAGTAAATATGGAAAATTTTAGGTTTTTAACTTTAATAGTTTCCGAGTAACGAGAAAAAATCCAAACATTTTTGTTAAAAAAAAAGCAAAGTTGCGTTCAGTTTACTCTCCATTGCGCGCTTTTGCTCTGACCAAATTGGCCCATTTTCAACACCAACCTGTGTGTACAACCTTCCAAAGTTTCTACCAAATTTCAAGTCGATATCTTCATTTTTGCGACCAAAACAGTGCCAACAACGCACGCAGACGGACGGACATGGCTAAATCAACTGACAATTTCATGCCGATCAAGAATAAATATATTTTGTGGGTATTACATACATTTTGGAAAAAAAAGAGTGTACGCCCATCTTACAGTGATGGGTATAAAAACGGAAGAAAAATTCAGCTGCTAGAAAACAAAAAATTAAACAAACAAAGTGCAATTTTCAGTATATTTTTATAATATGCATAAAATACGGATTTGAAAAATTGAGGATAAGTATAACGGCGACCAATGAAAAGTGCATAGCACATGAGTAATAAAAAAAAAACGTCTTATTTTCTTACATGGTTTGCCCTTTGCCTTTTTTGGGAAGCAAACATTTTCAAAATATTTGCTGATTACCACCGGATTGGACAGCCTACTGATATGTAACACTGTATTTAAACTTATTGAAATAAATTAGTTATCGAGCGATGATTTCGGTAAAGTAAGCCATGCGTTAACCTTTTCGTTGAAAAAATCAGGTGAGATAATTCTTTTATAACGTATAATTTATATATGAACGGTATAAAATTAAATAGTTGTCGAATGCAAGGAGACCTTTTATTACAGTTCTTATATTAAACGCGTATTTGTGGTCGCACCCAACCGCCAAAAGCTCTTTCCAACTCTTCAGCCACCGCCAAGCATAGACGATCCTGATTGCAATTTGCAATTATTTGTACACCAATAGGCAGTCCTCCACTACCCAAGTTGCCCAGGGGCACTGAGGTCGCTGGAAAGCCTAAAATATTAACTATTCCGGCGTACGAGAAGTCGTAGGGTCGAAAGATGGGTTCTATATGGTAAGGAGCTACGGTCGGATGGGTGGGATAGATAAGGACACCATCATTGCCGAGTAAATTTGACACATCTGTTCTTAATTTGTTACGTTTGTTGATTAATTTATAATATTTTGTCGAACCATACCGGCATTGGGTTTTCTCCAATATAGCGGTAAGTAAACCAACCAAAGTGTGTTCACCTTCAAAAAGCACTTTTAGCATTTCTTTATAAGGGTTTATAGGAGCTTTTAGATTGCCCAGTAGATGAACGTGTTCATAGCCGGAATCATTTTTCATACTAGCGAACCACATCTCTGTCGCGTAGCGAAAGTCCTTTATTCGTATTTTTTGTACAGGCCGTTTAAACTTTGTTTTTAAATGGTTTGCCACGCGATTAATCCCGTCAACTATATCACGATCGACTTTTGATACGTGACGTCCACCGCAGTCGTTCTCTTGATAAAAATACTTCAAGCTACATAAATTAACAGGTTCATCTAGGTTCAAGAGTTTGGCCTTTTTCCCAGCTATTATCTTCAAAACCGGTTTTAAGTCCTCAGCATGTCGAACCATTGGCCCTACACATAAAAATGAATTTTCTTCTTCGGTGAAAGCGCATGGGAATTGACCTTCACTGGAAACGATGTCTTTACTAGGTTTATGGCCGAAGATGCCGTTAAAAAAAGCAGGCATACGTATTGAACCTCCTTTATCTGATCCAAGCCCGAATGGTGAAGCAGCAGCAGCTTGCATACAGCCCTCGCCACCGCTTGAACCACCCACAATACGACTGATATCATAGGGATTGTTAGTACGGCCGTGTACTAGGTTATCGCTTTCCCACCACATGCAAACCTCCGACACATTGGTCAAAGCGAATGGTATAGCGCCTGCATTACGCATTAAAGCAATCGCATCGGCATCCTCAGAGGCACGATAATTACGCCTGCTGTATAAGCCGGATGTGTTTAGCATACCTTAAGAAACCAAAGGGATGAAAAATCAAAAAAAAAATTCTCATTTACAGATGGCCCGCTCACCTTTCACCTTTATGCAATCTTTTGTGGAAATGGCCACACCTAGAAAAGGCTTTTTCTCTGCTAGCTGCTCTTCAGTATATTTACGAGATTTTATTAAATCATCTGCAGCTTTCGCCTCTAACAAAGCATCTTTGAAACGTTCATCTACCATGCAGTTCAACAAAGGATTTACGTCGCATATACGTTTGATAAACGCTTGCGTAACCTGGACGCTGGACAACTGGTAAAACGCAAACGTAGATAACTTTGTTACGTTTCTAAAATTTGTATTTTTTTCTAGTTAAACACTCACTTCCTGTTTGCGGATTTTTTTAGCCAAACACGAGGCCGATTCTAACAGTATGGGATCTGAGATGGCGGGCATTTTGTTGCCCTTTGTACCACGAAACAAACGAAAGCCAATTCTCACAATTTTCTTAAAAATATGAGAAATCCAATTGCCAATCGCGACGAAAGCTGTATATGCCCGCGAGTAAAGTGCTGCATGCATTTTGTCAGTGTTACGGGGGCTACGTATTCTCAAAAAGTTGTCCCGAACTATTTGTTTTAAGTTCCTTTTTAGTTCAGCGTTATTACCATTTAGATTAATATTTGTAGGCGTACTTCCATTTTGAGGGCATAAACAGTTTGTAAATGAATATCTGCGAAAACGAGCAAAAAAATTCATATATATTTTGATTTCCTAGGGGGAACGCTACCCATCAAACACTTCCCTATTTTCCGCTACTTCGGTATCTAATGTGTCTTTGGTTTAGAATCCAAATTTGCCAAAGCTATGGTTTCTTTAATAATCGGAGTGTTTGTGAGTTTTCTTGTGCCACTTTTTCTTTCTTCAAACTAAAATTCGCGGTGCGAATGCTGTTTTAACTTTAAGGTTATGAAAGGGGAAGTCTTCTTCTTCCATCTTCTAATCTATCTTAGAAGGTAAGTTAGTGCAACAACTTGCCCGTTAATCGCTTTTGGGAGTTATTTTTTCCCAGAATAAACTTCCTACCGAGCGAAAGATCACGAAAGAAAAGAGAACGGACGGAACACATTTCAGCACTTAAGCTTTTCAAATTTTAGATTCTTAGTCCCCTAAAAATTACTTAGACTCTATCCACCGCAATTGTTGTACTCATACAGCCTGATTCATCCAAAACAGACCTGCGAGTACTCGATTCTCTTGGGCAGGCGAACAACAGGTAACAAAACTTACCTATGAAAAAACTTTACGACTTGTTGACCTAGTAAGAATTGCTTAAGATATATGCGTCGAATTATGTCCGCACTACGAGAGAACATTTTAAAACCGGCCCGCAGCTATTTTGTAAGTCCTTACGATGCGTGCGGATTAGTTCCCATTCACTTATTTTTATAAATTTTTGAAAATTTCGTTTTGAGAGAAATTCAAAAATAATACACAAATTTTTTGACTGAAAGGGTGATAAATAAATGAATAAATAAAAGACAAAGTGGAAAACTGTTAAACGTCTTATTGAATTTTTCTGTGCAAGTATTCGTGCTAACCAATGCAGTTCCATCAAAATAACGAAAATCATAATTCAGCATTCCTTCTTCCCATAGCTTCGTTTTCTTCCATATGATTTGGGGGAGATCACGCCAGTTAAGGTCGGATTTTTGACAGCAAAGCATATCACAAGAACTAGAAGAGTTTACAACTTTGTCGATTTTAAAGACTGGCTAAGTTATTCGGCCATGGAAAGGGCATATTCCCGCGTTATGAAGGCGACTATAGAAGTTGGTAGTTAATAAGAACAGAAAAAATGTTATATTCGACTTAGTCGGAAGCTGTCAATGCTATTCACGACATTTGATTACAAGATAGGGCGAAGTGAACGCGTCCTATATATCGATCATACAGCGGGTCGTCCATATATATGGCCTTTACTTAATGTAATTTTTTTATACGACTGCCAATACTTTATGGACTGTAGCGCAAAATAAAAATGTGTGTACAGGCAAAGCCTTTTCTCTTTATAGTATTTCACATACACAGTTGCTGGGACTTGCCTTGATACGGGTCTTTTATATAGGCAAAGATTAAAAGCGGCAGCTGAAAGCTACACACTTTGGTAATGTTGCTTCAGAAAAATTGGAAAAACTCATCAGCTTTTTGCTGATTGTGGTCGGAACCGTTTTAATAGCTTTTCAAACTTAATTCCATAAATCCTTTAAACAATCCTTCAAACTATCTAACAACAGAGTTTCTTGTGCAGCTGTATGAGCCTTGAAAATATTTGCACTGATATTTGGTCTAATCTTTCTCCAAAATTTTTGAATTTTTTTGGGTTATGATCGACTTCGCTCATATATATATACATATATGCACGTATATATATTTCTCATTTCAATTTTCCCGACCATGAAAATGAAATGACCGACAATCGAACAAATTTGAACTAATGAAGAATCTATCCTTATAAGCGCTTAGAAGAGCTGCTCAATGCGAAAAAATCGAAAAGTCTTGATATTCTTTATAGAAATCATGGATAAATGGCGAGAAAAGTCCGCTTATTCTATATCTCTGTCGAGAAAAAATATAAGAGGTTTTCCTGCATAACTTTAATCGCTGACAAGTTCTAAATAGAGATAACCCTGTCCGCATCTCAATCTCCGCAGAGTATGTTTACTCAAAATCACAAGAGTTGAAGAAAAAAAAAAATGAAACTAACCGCATATATTTTATTTTAAATTCACAGGCCAAGTATTCGATCGATCAATGAAATTGAAATTTTCAATACATTTTCGTTACCGACACAGTACGGCGACTTGACCATTGGAACAGCTGTTCTTGGAACCATTCAATAGTTTAGGATGCAAATGTGTGTACGATCAGCCTCACGAAATTTTCTTAGTTGATTTTCTCTTAAAATTTCAATGCTCATAACTTATTGACCTTGAATTTTTCTCTAAGTAAAGAAATAAATGTTAGAACTTTTTTAATCGCAATTTCAGCTCAGAAAACCCTCTTATTATTATTAATTGTACATTTAATTATACATAAATATCTATGCATCTTTGTGTTTGTATAACATTAAATACTTGTTTAATATAAAAAGATCTACAAAATATACGGTATATCGCTTATTACGTTTCTCCCTCTAAATGCTTATTTGTGGTCGAACCCAACCTCCAAAGGCTTTTTCTAATTCCTCTGCAACTGCCAAGCATAAACGATCCTGATTGCAATTGGCAATTATTTGTACACCAATCGGCAGTCCTTCACTACCCAATTTTCCCAGGGGTACCGAAGTGGCTGGAAAGCCTAAAACGTTAACAATGCCGGTGTACGAAAAATTAATAGCTCGGAACAGCGGTTCAATATGATAGGGAGCTACGGTGGGATGAGTGGGATATATAAGGACACCATTATTGCCAAGTAATTCTTCCATGTCTGCTCTTAATTTGTTGCGTTTTTTGACTAAATGATGATATTTAGGCGAACCATATTGACATTGAGCTTTATCCAACATGGCGGTAAGTAAACCGATAAAGGTATGTTTAGCGCCAAAAAACCATTTAAGCATCTCGGTGTAAGGATTTATCGAGGTCTTAAGGTTACCTAGTTGACGTTCAAATCCGTAGCCGGAATCATCTTTCATGTTAGCGAACCACAAAGCAGCCGATTGGCGAAATTCCTCTATCTGCATTTGCTTTACAGGTACATTAAATTTGGTTTTCAAATGTTTCACAATACGATGAATGCCGTCAACAATGTCATGATCGACTTCCGACACATAACGCCCGCCGCCATCGTTCTCTTGATAAAAGTATTTCAATTTGCTCAAATCGACAGGTTCATCTAGATTTAAATGCTCGGCTTTTTCTCCAGCTATGATTTTCAAAATTGGCCTTAAATCTTCAGCGTGACGAACCATTGGCCCTATGCCTAAAAATGAATATTGTTCTTCGGTAAAGGGTTGTGGGAATTGCCCCTTATTGGAAACCACGTTTTTGCTGGGCTTATGGCCAAAGATGCCGTTAAAAAAAGCAGGCATACGTATGGAACCCCCTATATCTGATCCTAGGCCGAGAGGTGAAGCGGCGGCAGCCTGCATGCAGCCCTCGCCACCACTTGAGCCCCCAACAATACGATTGGTATCATAGGGATTGCGGGTGCGACCGTGAACGACGTTATTACTTTCCCACCACATGCACACCTCCGACACATTGGTCAAAGCGAATGGTATAGCGCCTGCGTTACGCATTAAAGCAATCGCATCAGCATCCTCCGAGGCGCGATAATCGCGTCTGCTATATAAACCGGATGTGTTTAGCATACCTTCAGAAAAACAAATAAACATTGAAAGTGTACCGTTAGTTATGGAATGTTTTTCATACCTTTAACAGCTATACAATCTTTAGTAGAAATAGCCACGCCCAAAAAGGGTTTCTCTATCGCTAATTGTTTTTCCGTATACTTTCCCGATTTTATCAAATCATCCGCAGCTTTCGCCTCTAGCAAAGCATCTCTGAAACGTTCATCGACCATACAATTCAATAAAGGATTTACGTCGTATATACGTTTGATAAACGCTTCCATAACCTGAACGCTGGTTAGCTAATATACCGGAAACATAGAAAGATTATTATTTTCAGTTACAAAAATTTACAAAATTTATGACTAAACACTTACTTCCTGTTTACGGATTTTTTTAGCCAAAGACGAAGCCGATTCCAATAATATGGGATCTGAAATGTCCGGCATTTTTTCACCCTTCTTCCCGTAGATTAACTGAAAGGCGAAGCGCACAATCATGCTACAAACATGAAATGCCCAATTGCTAATCTTCATGCAAATCGTTGGTGCTCGCGGATCCTTCCTTAACGCGTCCTCCCTAGGTGAGGTGTCCATAGTTTTCACTGACGGCGGGAATAATTTCTTTATAAATTTTGTTCTGGAATGATTGTCTTAGTTGTTCTATTTCAAAAATGCTTCCGCATCAATACAATGATTTTTGGCGTATTTATATTTTGCGGCCATAAATAGAATGCAAAGATAAATCTGAAAAAGAAAAAAAAATACTTCTCTTCATTTTCTTAGTAACAGCAAACGTCGAGCGGAGGATCGCCGGATTGCATAGCTTACTATATTTAAAATTGTTTCTTGTTTAAGCGATATATTTTGTTTTGGGATTTTCCAAACATCTTTTGGTTCCGACAATCAGTATTTATATCACGCAATCATTGCACGACAATATCCTTGCTACCTCGAGTACTACGCGCATGCGTATATGATAGATGTTATGGATACGTTTTTATGCATAGAACATAAACAGATCTGTCTACTGACGAGCACATGCTCCGCACAGTACTTCCTAGCACTTGCAGACGTGAGGATTTATAAGAGAACGGGACTTATGTGATCTTACACTGACCTGCAATTTCTTTATGTTATTATATTAAAAACTGTGTACACCTCGGCTCAACGGGAACTAAATTAAGCCTAAGGATTTTTTTAGAGGCTTTCGAACATAGAATGCAAGTACAACCCAATTTTCTCTTCGATCTTACTAGAAATTGGTCCACTCACGGATTATCACAAGTGGAAATTATACGTCGAGAAAATAATACGTTAATCATATATATAGTGAATCTCATTGATACTCGCTCGACAAAAAATAAACGCTTGTTAAACCTAATCCGTTGCCCAAACACGGCGAGCATAGTAATGGTCATGTTAAAATTTGCGTGTAGCGTTAGAGCCAATGGAGTCGGAAAATTGGTGTTTATAGTGGATAGGGGTTACCTAAGGATATTGAAAGAAAATTTGAAAGAAAGTGTGGACAAGTTTGATATTTTGGAAACATTCAAGCTCTACCAAGATAACGACCTGAAGCATAAGTCCTGCTTAACTTAAGAATGGCTTTTATATAACTGCCCCAACGTGTTTCACTCTCTTCCCCAATCACCACACATGAATCCCATTAAAAATATGTGGGATGAATTAGACCGGCATGTGCGAAAACACTCAATCCGTTCCGCCCAAGACCTGAAAAGCAGACTATAAGAGGAATGGAGTAAGAGCGCATTTCCCCACACAAAAAAAATTGTACAAAATATGTCAAAACGTTTAAATGACGTTATTAAGCGAGAAGAATGCCCCTCCCAGATGTTGTTTTTCTTCTTCTTCTTATCCTCCCATACATGAAAAACCCCAATATCAATGAAGCTACGTTTTTGAAGTTGTTGAAGTTATTTAATTTTCTTGTCTACTGGAATAATGTTTTGTTTGTCTTTTTTTTTATATTTTATTATGTATTCCCCCGTAGTACAAAATAGTAAAATAAATTTTTGTGTCTGACAAGTCGACTCACTGTATATATTTAATCATATATATAACGCCAGTATCGTTCAGTTTAATTATTGGATTTTATAGTAATGTATATCCAACCTTGGTTGCAAACCAGACTTCGTAATAACGAAATTGTAAATTATCAAAACGTATATATATGTGTAAACAAATTAAATATAGTGCGTAAGTGTGTATATAATTAATACAATAAAAATATATTTATTGTGATGCATATGCACATCAAGTCGGGGATTGTAATTAACATTAACAAAGAGCGATACATGTCAATATATCCGTTGTAAGCTGAATTAAATATCTCCACCAGAAGTCGTCTGATGTAATCTACATACCATATCTTTCAAATAAAATTTAAAGCATTACGATCAAGCAAGGTCGCCCATAAAATACCCTAAACCACGTTTCTATACTAACACCAAAATCTGGACCCTATGGACACAAAGTCTTGGTCTTCGTGAGAGCTCGTTTTATGAAGACATTTTAAAAATAGATGTACATAGTCCAACCTTAGTACAGTAAAGTTACATGTGAAATAAAATTCCGAAATCAAGAGCTTTTGCCATATGAAATCTAGAAATGGGAAATTTTTTTCTTATGACGACTTTTTCAAAAAGGGAACAGTGGAGAGGAAATCTGGGTCGTAAATCTGATAATGGTCCGACCTAACCTATTGTAAATTTACCTCTAGTGATGTAGCATATAATTATATAGAATTTCTGACTATCAAATGATCTTAAGCTAGTCGGCACACAAAGCCCACAATATGTAGTGGATATCGTTACTGTTTGTCGTTATCTTTTTTAAATTATTTTTGTTTTCGATTTTTTTCGTTCTCTCTTAGTTTATACACACAACAGACTTTCCATTGTTTATAAATTCCCAATGTAGTTTTTCTCATATTATTTGTTTTGTTCGTTCATTTTCGTTTGGGTGAAGCAGAATATAAAAAGAAAGAAGGGAAGAAACATCTAAAAGATAACTACAACAAAAAACCTAAAAAGAAAAACACGACATAAAACGAGAAAGAAAATTATAAAGAAAGATCAGTAAGTACATAAATGAATACAAAATTGCATTACGATAATATTACTGTATATACGTACGGGAAGCCCCCCATGTAACGTCTAAAAGTATTATTTCTGAAACAAAATGTCCTTATATGAAAAAAAAGCAAACTAAATGAAAATAATTGTTTTTTCGATATATTATATGGTACCCACCACACTACGTAGTTATTATAATATAATTAATTTACTTCTTGTTACTAATAGAAGAAAGCAAAAGTGTTACGTACATGCAATAATGTTTTCTTAGCGATAATTACTAAACACCATTAAGACATTCAGGTCTTTTCAAGCTTCTACAGTATTATCGTGTTTTCTATTCCATACTTTTTATAAAAAGCTCTTTACTTTAGTGCGGTCGCTGTTATTAGAAGAACCTTTTCAAATTTTTACACATAAGGGAAATCAATTTTTTCTGTATATCCTTCCTAACTCTTAGACTGTTACGGAGTTCCTTTAGAACATTTCTCTTGTTGTAGATTTTCGTATTTAATTAACCCCAGCTCCCAGTTATAGCATATACAAAAGAATAATTCTTTTAGGGGGTGTATCCCATGCATCATCCATTATTGTTTCGAATTCATTGCCAACATTGTTTAAAATCCAGTTGCACCTGTTGATGATAATCGTTTAATAACTTGGTGGGTTAAAACTTTTCGGATAATTGTTAGCTTGAATTTCAAAATAGCGATCGTTTTTCTTTTGTTTGCCTTGCTGGCAGGAAAGAAGTGAAAAAACACTTTTTCTATGGTTCAGCAGCTGTCAATATTTTTATTTTATTTTTACATTAAATCATTCATTTATATTTAAATTCAGAAATTTTTTCATCACTATATAAGTCTATCATGCGATTGCCAAAAGCACACCAAAATCTATACGGTCTTTTTAGATTTTGAATGAAACGAGTTAATATTGTGAAAATTAACCAGTGAAAAAAAGATTGACATAATCTTCTAACATGGACGTTGGACTGTTTAGATAAATATGCGTATATATTTGCAACATAAATATTTTGTTATGATTCAGCCAAACTCATTTTACTCAGTTTACAGTTTCAATGCAATGATTTACGTATTCAGTTATCGGGTTCCAACGCAGACTTTAAAAATTATTCAGCCCATATATCTCTTGAAAGAATTGAAAAAAAAAAACAAACTTTAAAAGTGAACATAATCGTTTTGTAGAACTTAGTTGTCGTTGCAAAGCCATTTGTGCTTATATTTATTAAATTAAAAATGGTTTATTTTCTCAATTATTTATTGACGTTTATTTACTTATTATTCCTTACAAATTACTTGCCACAATGACGACAAAATGATTCACATAATACACAATAACTTGTGGAGGAGTATTATAAGTACACACTATAAGCGCACACGGGTAAATATTTACCGTAGAGAATATTATATTCATTCATTTGAAAAGTAAATTTACGAATTAATTTTCCATTCATACATTCACATTCACTCTGTAAGAAGCAGCAAGCAGTCCATGTCTAATCATTGCTTTATATTTACATCAAAAAACATTTTATATGCGCATTTTTAAATACATGTTTGCACATATCATACTATTACACCATACAAGTATATTATTTCTTTATTACCAGTAATTTTCAAAATGTTTTTCTTTTTTCGTTAAAAAAAATTGCATGTTTTTTTCTTAATAGCTTAGTTGTGCTTTGATTTTATCTTATTTTAATTTTCTTACTATAAGAAGTAATCAAAATATTACAAATAAAATAAAAGAATACATATATAGGGAGATACACAATGACGCGCACAAACAAGTGTTTAGTAACTCAAATGTAATTTATCTTAAAACTTACATTATTCTTAACTCAACAGCTCAAACAGCTCAAACAATTCAAACAATACTAAAAAATATTATCCAGTGGCTCCACATATATACATATACAAGCGGTCAGTAAACAAGTTTTCTTAGTATCTTTACAATCATTTCCGTAATTACGAGAAAAACTTACATTTACTTTTTGTTTATATACATGTAAGAAAACATATGTTTTTGACATCAAAAAGTAATGTAGATACGTAAGAGTAAAATTTAACGGTTATCTAAAATGTACGTTTGCAATTCCATCAAATAATGAACATTCTGATATGGCAACTCTTTTTCTTTTTCAATTTGATTTATTTAGTGTCTTATTATTGAAAAACTTAATTATTTCTTTTCTATAACTATTAATTTTATGAAAATGTTCCGGTTTGCCAGAATAAAAATTTTTTATTTTAAAGATTTCTCAACATACTCATTGTGTTAAAAATGTTCGGTTAACGACGTTTGGGCGACGATGGAAAAGGCCATTGTGATAGGAAATCGGCGGAGTTCGCGCGTACCTTCGACAAAAACGATAAGTACGATTTTTCCGCTAAAGGCCGTTCCTACACACATCGTCACTATTTAAAAGCACCATCATGATTTAACCTTCAAATAAACAATCTATGGAAATTTTTACGTCAGGATCACGTTCCTCTTTTCACCAAAATAAATCCAAAACCAATTCTTTCGACCAGTGCTAGAAATATTACGAAACTTTTGAAAAATTAAAGGAGTAGCAAAACCCACAAGAATATAAGAAAAGAAAACATCAGAAAGTTGTACAAAAATTTGAAGAAACTATAAATCGAATTAACGAACTAAAAAGAAATCGATTCAATCCCCCTGAATGACCGAATGGGCAAGGGTAAAGTTTTCAATAAAGTCGATAGCCTTAGAAGCTAGTGCTTTAATCTGACAATAAACTACGTTAATAATAATAATACTAAATCGATTTAATGTTCAAGAATATGAAAAAAAAAGTGACTGCTTGTAACATCAAGAAGCTTAAACTTGAAACCGATGAATTGTCTGCAAATCTTAAGGAATGTACTAAGGATTACAAACCTTTGGCAAATATGAAAAGAAATCGTGAGAATGTTTGCAAAACCAACGGAATTTAGTAGTCTTGCTAATGAAATAAGGAGCAAGATTTCAAACCGACAGATATAAATTAAGTGAAAACCCTTGAGAAAATCGAGCACTGATTTTCGGAACCGAAAATGGGATCAAGATAAACTGCAGAAAGATTCACAGAATGATGTGCAATTATTAGAAGTTTATGTGAAAGATTTAGAAAATTTAAACCTATTCATTCGATGCTGAGTTAAGAAATGTCTGCAATCAGAGCATTGAATGCCACAAGATCAAACTGAAGTGTTTAAATCAGAAAGAATTGAAAGAATTTGTGGGCGATCAGAAGTTATTGTATTGACAACATAAACTTTCCGACGTATGCAAAGCCATAGAATGGATAGAAGAGAAAGAGAATTTAATTGAAACACTTATATATAAACCTATTAGGCTTGAGCATCCCCCCATCAGACCAAACGTTTGAAAAATACAACAGACAATGTCCTTTGACACTTAACTATGACTTAGAGTTTATAGAGCATGTTACTGTTGTGATTATAGTCTTTTTGTGCCCACTTCCATGTATACCGGAGAAAATATATTTTCTCAAGTGCAAATAGAACATAGAAATACGGAAAAAATTGAACTTGCACGGGCTATTGATAACTTTCAAAAACAACTATTTAGTATATAAGCCAGAGACGAATAAATTGAGAAATTGAGAAACTGATTTAAAACGAAATATATTAAAATATTTAAAAGATCTTGTGCGCCGACAAGGGGCAAGAGTTTAACAGTTAAGTGCATTGTGCACTACTGCGAACTAAGCGTACTTGCAGATGAAGTGGCACGCCTTTAATGCAGCAAATGATACATTTGCTGATGAAATTAAGATATTTCTTGAGAAAGGAAAATCTGCTAAGAATAAACTTGATATGATAAATCATCTTGTGTGACATTTCTGAATTTCGTTTTCACTAGTCGGTTCAAGTTAGCTTCTGCAGAGTGTTTGTAAGAGAAGAAAGTCATGTAAGGCCGTACACCGACGCTTATTTTAAACAAAAAAAATGACAATTTTAACATAGGCTTTAAAAATAAAATTGCTATTTTTATTTTTTTGTTATAAAAAAAGGGAGCAGTAAAATGATTTCGTGAGTAAAGGAATCTATCGATAAGTAAACAAGTAATATATGCTTTGAGTAGGGAAAAATAAACACAAAAAATTGGAAAAGCAAAATTTGGAACAAAATAATTAAGCCTTTTTGAAATTGATAATTGAAAAGAATTAAAAAAAGGGAATGGCTTGTTTTAATGGAGGAATAAAAGGAGTGGCTTGCTTTAATGGAGGCATCAGGTCTTTACACAATGATTCGTTTTCCCTTTTTCGGGCTAAGAGGGCGTAGATGATAAATAAAATGAGATGCCGCATTACCATAATATATTATTTTATAGAAAAAAATAATCGTTGTAGATAGAAACGAAAATCTATGGTATAAGAAGTAAAGCTAAAGAAATTAACATAAAAGTAAACAACAAATATACGAAAAACAACGATAAAAGTATTGATGCAAAAGCAAATTAAATCTTTGTTTGATTAATAAAATAAAATAAAGAATGAAGAAAAGTAAGAGAAAGAGAGTTGTGGACTTTAAAAAAAAATAACCGCTTAAATGTTTTGATTTGACAAACATATTCAAAATTTGCAATAAATTGGACTTATTACTCCTTACAATACAATGTGGAGTACAAAATACAATTTTAAATCCTATAACCTAAAAACAACTTAAATTAGTACAAAATAAACATAAATTATGTCATTGATAAATATAAGATAAATTGTCTTTTTTGTTCCTCTGCGCTTTCTCATCTTATATTGATTGCGTGTATATATGCAAAACCTGCCCATCCAAGTAATAGGAAGAACGCATCACTATATTAAGGGCTTAAGTGAAGCCAAAGACAAACGTATGATACAAACAGTTTGGAAAATAACTTTAAAATTTGTTAATAAACTGCCGTTATTGGCTTTTTTCCATATAATCGAAAAAAATAAGGGTTAAATAATCGAATACAAAATGGAACATTACATAAAAAGCTTTTAAAATATCAAACTTTCCACTTTTCCTTTATATTTTTTCTTCTTGTTTTATTTGTTAGCTTACATATGGCTTACGAATTCCCATATGGGTTCATAAACAGTTGAACTATTTTTAGGGATGGCCGGCTTCATGGTACGCATTTACATTGCTTTCCACATTCTCGACTTTTATTCCCAGGCCTGAAAACAAAGCGAACTTTCATTGTGTCAACAGTCTATACTTTAATGTAGTTTGTTTTCCTTTCTTTTTACTAAAAATTCGTATAACCATTTTACCGTTTGAAAATTAATCGAAATTTTAATAATTTTCTAAAAATTTGCTTCGATGCAATATGCAAAGCAAGCTACATACAAGTATGTTCAAGTACATAAAAGCACGCAAAATCAATTTTATTTTGACAGCTCATGCGTGATACAAAAAGCGAAAACAGTCATTGCATTTAGCGCTTTATGTGTAATGCCCAAGTGGAGTTTTGTGAACAATGCATTTTTTGACGTTTCTTTAATTAGCGAGCAGTTTTTGTATTGTTGCAAGATGCTTTAGTCTTTGCCTTATCATAACTTATGTGCAAATAAGATAAAATTTTTGAAGACCAACATACATCGAAATTTTCAGTGTAAAAGAATAATAATTTTTTTGTGCACTCGAGAGAAAAGACTAAGCACACTGCACTTTCTACTTTGCATTACAGATAATCAATTAAAAATTTTTTTATACGTCTAAGGCACAGTTAGGTTTTTATGTAGTTTCCTCGATCAGCCTGAAATTTCGAGTTGATTAAAGCGAGATCAGCTGTCAAATTCGAAAAAATTAAAATAAAACTTCAGGACACAAATAAAATATAAGTTGAAAAGTAATAAAGGTATCCCTAGAAGAAGATTGCGAAATGGGCACAATGCAACTTCTCAAATCTAAGATGAGCCAAGAGATCTTTATCAATGAATGAATTGTTTATAGAGAATTGGAATCATGGCGTGTCTACGTTTATTAGCACATAAGATTCATGGCATTCAAACAAATATTAAAGGTTATGATGACGCCTCACTTCTTGGAAAAATCTCCTATGTATAAATCTTATTAGAAATTATTGATAAAGTACACTAAACTTAAATCTCCTAAAATACAATACCGAATAATTGGAAGACTGCGTTTTTCACGGTGTTGCTTTAAAATTTTTAAAGTTTTTTTTGGTCGCATTTGTAATGAAATATTGACATGGGAAAAACATCAGTTAGTAAACCTATAAATATGTAGGCAAGGAGGCTACGATTAGAAATATATAATTTTTAATGTGTATTAACGGATTAGTTAAATGAAAATAAAATATTCCATGATGTGAAGTAGAAAAGTTGACACATTAACGCTCAAAACTAACAGTATATTTGTTGTTCAGGAATCTTATTATTATCTTGTAATTTCAATGACTGCATTTCCGTTCAGAATCTTTTCTTTCCCTTGCATTGGGACAACATTTGTGTTACGATGGGTACTAAATCAAGTGACAGCAACACGTTCGTAAACTCTTCGCTTCAAACGAGTGCTGATGGAATTAAATCACAAAAATCCGCTAGCAGTGGTTCTGCTACGGGGAATTTGCGCAATAAGTGCGCTCTTAAGCCGGGCCATTCCCTTATGGATTGGATACGTTTAGGGAATTCAGGCGAGGATTTATCTGGTACACAAGGACGCCTTATAACCGTTACTATGGAAGAGTTATCTAAACATAATTCTAGAAATGATGCCTGGATAGCTATACGTGGTGTTGTGTATAACGTTACACGTTATATGGACTTTCATCCTGGAGGTAAACAATGGTCTTAAGTTAATGGGATGTTTTATAATACTACTTGTTGCTCAAACGATTCTCAAGGTGTTGACGAATTAATGCGTGGCGTAGGGAAAGATAGCACCCAGCTATTTAGTGAAGTACATGCTTGGGTTAATTATCAACAATTACTAAATAAATGTTGCATCGGTCCCCTGAAAAAAATTGCGAAAGTTCAGCCGGATCTAATAAAACAGTTGGAAGCTAAAATCAATTTAAAGGAAGGCGAATTACTCAAATTACCGAAAGTTAAGTTTGACGTAGAACCACGTTTCGATTGGATACAAAAAGTTAATGATCTTACAATCTACGTGTATACTAAACAATTTTGCAATCCTGGTTTTCTAATCAAAAAGTTGAATGGAGTTAATCATGTGGAAATATGGATATTAACAGAAGCCGCAATACATAAATTCCAATACGAGCTACACGGTGGTGTGGAATGGCCTCCTAAGGATTTAAAGATATCCACAGAAAGCGGCAAGCTCGAGATAACCTTCTATAAAAGTGAACAGCATAGAGAATTGTGGCGCTCGTTAGGCACACACAATGTTAAAAGACTAATGAAATCGTCTTGTGAAGAAGAAATTTTCGTTGACTTTCAAGTAATTAAAAATCAGCAATTCAACCACGATTCCCACGAACTTGTATTGCAAAATAAACATGTGATATTAATAGTACCTGTAGGTTATCATCTGACAATAGGTTTAAATTGGGAAGCGCTTAAAAAGGATTACACACCAGTACCTGCAAAATATTTGAATTGCATGGAATATCGGAAATTTTCCACTTTAAATCTGTTAATTAAAAAATATGCACTGACACAGTGTTTCTCATCGCGCTTAAGTGAACAGAAAGAAGACAATTGCCTTCAGATTTCTATGCCCAAAGGAAATTTGAAATTATTATCTCTAGCAAAACATAGGAACCTTTGCCTTTTGGCTGCCGGTAGCGGGCTGACACCCTTTCTGGGAATGATTGAACATTTGTTAAAACGTCAAACGAATCGCATGTAAGTTGTAGAGATTTTTATTTACTTTCGTCTTTATACCCTCACCCGGCGGTATGTCCCTTAGGCAATATATCTTTCAATGTTTGCCTAATCGGCCAGAAAGTACATTCTCGATGATCGTAAATAGGATGTGATTAGAGTAGTGTTGGATTACCGAGAAATAAGCTAACTTAAGTAAAAAGTATTTACTTGAGAGTAAAGTAACGCTTAAAATTAAATTGGGCTTAAATAATAGTAAGTTGCCAGTAATTCCAATGTATATAATAACACTATAATGTCTCTTACTGTATAATATTGAATCAAGTTAAAAACCACTACGCGGTAACTTACTTATTATTCTAGGAAATCACGATAAATTAATTATTAATCTGATACGAATACCAATCGCCTATCTTCACAGAATCCCTTAAGTATACTATATCATTGTTGAGGAAGGAAAGGAACTTCTAGATTAAAATCACACAAGAGATGCACTGATGCAATTTATACAATATATCAGCAGTATTAGGCGTTTGCAAAAATTTTGATCATTTTTCCACCTGAAAAAGGCATTTATTGAGAAAAATGACTACAATGTAAATTAATTAAAATATTTTTCATCATATCTACAACTTTTTCCCACCTTTCTAACAACATGATGATCCCGAGTTGGAAGAACGATATTGTTTTGGCAGCGATCCACTCGTCGACCCATTTTCGAATTTCTACAACTTGGAGGACCCGTGTGCCTGACAAATCATGATGCATTGATCTGAATAAGTGGTAATCCGAAGATGCCATATCTGGCGAGTAGGCTGGGTGTGGTAGAACTTTCCATTCGAGCTGCAACAGTGTACCCTTGACAATTCTTGCATCAATTGGCCAAACAATAATTTTTTCAGTCAATTTGCGTCGTCATTTTTAAAGTGTTGAAATCAAAACCGACAATTAGCATATGATATGAACTGTTATTTTAGTTAGACAAAGGTCAAAACCATTGGCTTTAATCGTTATGTACACTGGCATTTCCCATTTCTTTATCATTTTTACCTATAGAAGTCGCCGATTGAAATTTTTGCAAACATTTAATAATATCATGAGTAGGGACTTATAGTCAGATTATAGCAATGATCTAATGAGGTTAAATCGCGATTTACTTCCAGAAGTAACTGATCGTTCCCCCCTTAACACTTTAAAGAAAATGGTTGACATAAGAGATCCGAAAGGAAGTGTGTGAGTTACATAAGCATCTTATTAGCTTTATAAGTTTGCTGTGCTATTGAAGTTTTCCGAATTCTCTCCATTGTCGCTTGTGATTATTATTGAGAATTGAATTTAAATAGTCTCGCACATTTGTTTGCACATTTTGATTTTAAAATATTTAAATTAAAGCGGTGAGAGTATAAAAAAATCAATTAAAATTTTTAGTTATTTTCCTTTGGTTAAAAAAATATATTTATTTATATTTTTCTCTCTTTGACATTTCAGTGAACTACTCTATTTATTTTATTTCAATAAAACATCACAAGACATTTGGTGCCGAAAAATTTTGGAAAAATCATCTAAGGAAGATGAACGTTTTAAATTTGTATCGGTGTTGAGCAGAGATAGCGATGCATGGGATGGCTTAAAGGGTCAAATTTCAGAGAATTTATTATTGCCGTTGATGGATAAAAGCTGCAGGAATCCAATTACTTATATAGCAGTCTGTGGTCCTTTAGGTTTCAATGCAAAAGCAGAAGAAATTATTAAGTCAATCGGTTTCCCTACAGAAAATTTCTACGTTTTTCAGGGTTAGAAATAGTTTATAAACTTTTCTAGTTATATGTAGGCTTAAAATACGGTTTCGAAAGGACATTTGAACTTAAATCCAACTAAAGGCAAATCCTTGAATACCACCAACTAATTTTCACTAGATTTCATATCAAAAAACTATTGGTAGTTAAAACTCAAAATTAACGGAAACGGGGAGACAAAATCATATTTATATTTTACAGACGGTGATCTTCACTACTTTTTTTTTTGGGGCCCCAAGGCTCAATTCACCACCGCTGCTCTGTTGCCTCTTGCATATGCGAATTTTTCCATAAGAGATTAAATTGTTAACTTATGGGGACGACTGGAAGAAAAAAAAAGTTTTAAAAAAAAAATTTAAATAACTTGTTCTTGTTGAAATTTCGTAATTATATCTTAAGGAAAATTTTGGGCAATTTAGGAATTGACTTGATAAAAAATTGAGGTTTGGTTGTGCTTAAGCCAAATATATCCGTGAGAGAATATATATTGACGACTAACAACAAAATCAAAGTAAATATGTAGTAGTAAAGACCGTAAAGTCATCAAATTGAATTTGAAGATATAGGCAAAAAGCTCCTACTGCACAGAACTTGAATATGTGTGACATTAATAATACGCCCCATAAGTAGATGCCTAAAAAATTTAGATCCTAATTCTCTCTCTTCCTCACTCTCTTTGTTACTTCGCAAGGAGTAATAATTAAAATTCGCCTAAATGCTTTCCTTTTTCGAGGATCTTTTAGCGTACAATTGTTACATAACAAATGACACGACATAAATATTGTGAAATATCGAAAGCAATTTTATATACGGACTCATAATAGAGGTTGCCCGTGGAAAAGTTGAGAAATTTCTTTTAGAAAACAATTTTTTTTTTTATTAGCTGTTATTTTTAAAGTGAACAGAGGGCTTTCATTATCAGTTCATGTTTTATGAAAAGAAATAATATTAATTGAAACTTAAATAACGAGAATAACTTTATCAACTTAATGCGAAGAATCTGTGATTTTAATATTGAAAATGTGATTTTACTTAAGGAACACTTTATAAAACGTTGTATGTTAGGCATAAAAACAGAAATAATGGCCATGAAATTGATAATCTAAGAGGTTCTTGTCTTATACATATTTTCCGCTCTCAATGCCGTGTGCTGTTTACTTAATTTAATTATCCAAGCACTGATAATAAAGGGGATGATAGCTTTATTTACGGCTAAATTTATTTATTTAGTTTTTTTTATTTTTTTTTATTATTATTATAAAGTACAACAAAGACATTTGCAATTATTTAAAAAATTGCTTTAGGGGGAGCAATGCGATTTGTTTTTTAAGATTAACTATTAAATAAAAACAGTTTAAAAACTAAAATTCTTATTCAACATCTTAACAAAAACTCACACAATTGAAGAAATAAAGAGAAAAAAAGTCGCAGATGGTAAAGTAAAACACTTGTTAAATAAATATCATTATCGCTGTTATTTATGGTAAGCAAAAATAACTTGTACTGAAAACAATTTACAGTAAAAATCGTGCGCATCGTCTTGTGTTGATTTGTTTTAAAAGGCGGGTGGGTGTTTAGGGTAAGACTTTCGATGTGTAAAATGTCTGCAGAATAAACTTAAAAGAGAAAGAAAGCGAAAAATGTTTCGACGCTCTGCTAGGAAAACATCCACGTTTCGTTTTTTAATACGAGCGTATGGCTGGTGGCACCGATTTTACTGACTCGTTTAGTGTCTCATCGATAACTTTTCGGTACTTAATTTCGACTGTTCCTTTATCATCGGAAATCCATGCCAACGTGTGCTTACGCCAATGCTGTTCCACGGGTTTCTTTTGTTGACCTTCGATTGGTTTACTATAGTCCTGTCGAACAATACATTTATTATCGTATTTATAAGCCAATGCACGATAAGTTAATTATAATATTTACGTATTCGTCTATGCGTTGCTTGAAATCTTCACGAGCATGAGCACCACGAGATTCCTTGCGATTTTCAGCACCGACGATAGTCATACGCGCGTTAGCTAAAAGATTTTGCAATTCCAAAGTTTCCACCAAATCCGAATTCCAAACATTAGATCTAAATTCAATGAGAAACACCACTTATGAGAGCAATATATGCAAAACGCGCGAAGTATGTCTCTCACTTGTCAACCACTTGGATATCTTTGAATTGTTGGTAGACGTCACACATTTTCTTACAACCTTCCTTAAGTAATGAACCCTCACGAAATACGGCGGCATGGGCCTGCATGGTTTTTTGCATTTTTAAACGCAAATCTGCGGTCTTTATTTTGCCATTGGAATGACGTAATTTATCCATATTAGCCACCGACATTTCACCAGCATTCTAAAATGAGAAAGCGTTTTACATTTCCATTCAACAAATTTGTCGGACTATATACTAACATCTTTTAATGTGGGGGCTTTTTCACCTGGCTTAGTTACTTCTGCAATAGTTTTCGCACATGCGCGGCCGAAAACAACAAGATCTAGAAGGGAGTTGGCTCCCAAACGATTAGCACCATGCACCGAAGAACATCCTGCTTCTCCAGCTGCATATAAACCGGGAACTATTACGTCACAACCATTGTTATCAATAGTCAAGACTTGGCCGCGATAGTTGGTGGGTATGCCTCCCATATTGTAATGCACTGTTGGTAGCACAGGGATAGGTTCGCGGGTAACGTCAACACCAGCAAAAATCATTGCAGTCTCTGATATTCCAGGCAAGCGTTGAGCCAATTGCTCTGGCGGCAAGTGATGTAATTGTAAATAAACATGATCTTTTTCAGGGCCCACGCCACGACCCTCCATAATTTCAATTGTCATCGAACGTGAGACAACATCACGCGAAGCCAAATCCTTAGCCACCGGAGCATAACGTTCCATAAAACGTTCGCCTTTGCCATTGACTAGATAACCGCCCTCGCCACGGCAACCTTCTGTGATGAGACAACCTGCTCCGTATATGCCAGTTGGATGGAATTGCACAAATTCCAAATCCTCACATGGTAAGCCTTGACGTGCCACCATGGCTGTTCCGTCGCCCGTACAAGTATGAGCCGAGGTACAAGAGAAAAAGGCGCGGCCATAACCGCCGGTAGCTAAAACAGTGCTACGAGCACGGAAACGATGTAAACTGCCATCTTCAAGATTCAATGCGATCACTCCACGGCATTCGTTATTCTCGAACAACAAATCTAAGGCAAAATATTCCACAAAATAGTTGCAATCGTAACTCAAAGATTGGCCGTATAATGTGTGAAGTAGAGAGTGGCCAGTTCTGCAAATACATAAAATAACAAACCGCAACAGATAACCAAAATGAAAGCAACAACGAATAAGGAAGCAATTTATGTTCGGCTATAGCCGAACCTCCTGTACCCGCGGCATTTAATTTAGAAAACGATATTAATACAGCTCGATAGGTTATTAATTAATATTAAAGATAATCTTTGGACCAATAAAAGTTTAAAGTCTCCTCCCGCACAAGTACTATGTCGAAGGTAGAATTAGAGTAACTCTAACGAAAAGTACAATGAAAAGATTAAACAGAAAGTACATAATGATATGAGAGATCATTTTCAGAATTATGGCAAACCCTAATTGCATTTCTGGACCTAACCTATACAATAACAATAGTTTTGATAATAAGTCGTAGTGAGTTCCATAACTTTATACCGTTAACAAAAAGTATTCTTCATGATCTTAAATATTTATAGGAGGGAAGAATTAAATTCGTCGGACATTCGAATCTGACGAAATGGATTTTCTCATAAAGATATTTTGGCAAACAAATGCAAATAAGCCAGCTCAAGCTCAAGGAACTATAGAAGATCAGAGTCTCAAATCTTTAATGAAAATTTCGATATTTTGTCCCTTTTGCGCTTATTGATGACGGACCTAACACATTTATTGACGGCCAACTGCAACTTGCTTTTTGAGGCTTAATCAAGGTTGCCGTATACGTTGGCTCCATGCGATATAAGTGACTTAAGTTGGAACACAGAGAATGTTTAGCTGTAGCTTCTTTAGAATATTACGTGAACGCTGCTATACGATATGCTTGATATGATCATCAGCACTTACATGGGAGTTTATTACAAAACCGAGATTGAAAACCTGACTGCCAATGCCAATTATCGCTTCAACCATTATAACACTGGGCAGAGAGGCAGCATCATAAGCATTGGGCCATTTTACCAAAGCTTAGCTTTTATCTGAACTTGACGTTGATAACAAATCAACAAGAGAAAGGACCCAAATCTTCAATAACTCGTTGTACCAAACCCCTCAAAAGTCCACGTGGACGAGATGGATATATTTAAGCATTATCGGCATATAAGTGAATATCACAGTTTTGACAATGACTGATAAAGATGCTAAACAAGATGTTCGTCAATGTAGAACCTGTAGAACCAGAATTAATAATTCTTATCTCTGAAAAATAGTGACATAGTGACGTCGATTTCCCAAATAAGTCTCCACAAGTCAGATCGAAACTAAAATAAGGGCTTAGGTTTTATAACAATTGATTATGATTCACAACGCCAAAGATCTTAGAGATGCTAATCATTTCTAGAGTGATGAAATTCCCCTTATCGCACTCTGGGTGAATATTCTCTAGCACTTTGAGCACAATCGTGTTGCAGCTATGCCCAGGCTTATAACCTAACTGATTGGCACAGAGCAGAGAGATGCATTCTGTGATCCAAATGGAAACCAATTTGATCGATTACTAAGCGCTTAAAAGCTTTCCACATAGACGAAATCACAGGCTGTGCCTGTGCAACAGATGTCTTAATTACTATTTTCCAACAGAGTGGAAGTGCACAGCTTGCGGTTATACGATTCAGAGCATGAGTCAATGAAAAAATTACAGTTTGGAGGACCAAATTTCTATCGTGACTCTGCTGTAGTTTGTGAGTAGTGAGCAAAAAAGCTCAAAGGAAGAGATGTTCTTATGATAGATTCCACAATACGCGATTTACGCGTCCTTTGGCCTGTTGGACTCATTTTCAATGCCAATCCTCGTGCAAGGACATCCTATGATTTTCCCAAATCATCATTTCCTTGATCAGTATATCGTTTACCTCAGGTAGACAGACAGACATACCTAGATCGATTCAGAATTTGATATTGTCGTCGACAATATGTACATTTTGTAGGACCTCCTACGCTTCACTTTAGGTGCCGCGAACGTTTTGCAAAGTGCATATATTCCCTGCCTCCCTTGGGCTGTGGGTATAAAAGCAAAGTTATATATTTATATTATTGAACCCTTTTGATTTTGATGCTGCACTTACCTATCGGCTACCGCACAACATCTGTGAGCTTGACCTCCTTTACCAAACTTCAAACTCTGACCACCGAAAGCCCGCTGATAAATTTTACCATCTGGAGTACGCGAAAATGGCATACCATAATTCTCCAATTCTATGACTGCCTTAGGAGCTTCGCAGGTCATGTAGTGAATAGCATCCTGATCACCCAGCCAATCTGATCCCTTCACCGTGTCATACATATGCCACCTCCAATCGTCTTCCTCCATATTACCAAGAGCTGCATTAATGCCTCCCTGGGCGGCGACGGTGTGAGAGCGAGTCGGAAAAAGCTTTGTAATAACAGCAGTTTTGAAACCTTCCGCCACTAAACCGAAGGCGGCGCGCAAACCAGCCCCACCAGCGCCCACCACTACAGCATCGTAGGCATGGTCAACAATAGGATATTCTTTGGAAACAGCATCTGCCTTCACTGAAGCATCACTTTTACCGTGCGTTACATGCCATTTTCGTGAGGGCACAACGGAGCTAGCACGGAACTATGCAAACAACATCGGAAAGTAAAGTTATTTTCAAATGGTATGAGCGACGCGAAAAGTTCAATTTTTTAACATAATCATTGTAAACTAAATAGTCTTCCATTACATATAAAGTATGTAAAAATTCTATTTTAACATAATAGAAGTAAGACAAGAGTTTACAATTTAAAAAGAAGAAGAACAATTGAAACGTTTTTACCTAATAACAAAAACAAATACAAAAATTACATTCAACCGCGGCTGAATCGTTTGTACTCATTGCCTTAAAAAACAAAAAAGAATTAAGAAAATTTTATTCGCACGAATATTTTATGCACACACACCGTTTCTTAACGGAAAAGACGCAAAAAAAATTAAATTTTTATACACTCTATTGAGTGGGCGGCAGCGATTTTATCCCTTTCTGTACACATACTATATAATCACCCATACAAAAGGCATCAAAATATTCACCGTTGCGAGCAAAAAGTCGAATTTTTTGCTGTCGAAAACAGAGGTATTCTCAATTTATGTTGCATTATAAATTTGCCCTCCATTTCATCCATTTGCCAATGCCAACCTGCGTGCAGTAACTTCCCATGTTACTGCCAAATTCTTAACAGTTAGCTTCATCTTTGCGATTAGGAGAATGTTCGTGGAAGACGCTATGCAGATAGACGGAGAGACAAACGATCGATTCAAAAGTTGATACTGATTAAGAGTATAAAAAAGTAGTAGGATCTCTGAAACTTTCTTATGTGGAAGATGTAGAAAAATTTACCCTGGATTTAAAGGGAATTTTGAATAAGAGAATTTATTGGGCAGTTCACCAGATCGATTGGTGGCATCTTTATGCGAGTCATGAAGATAATTGTATTAATTGAATTCCAATTGGTGGGCTGCAATAGATTGAAAGCACTTGATAAAAATTCTTCCCCCCAAAATCCTTTACAAATATTTCCTTTTTCACATGGAAATATGAAGCCGCTCTGCTTTTTCACAACTTACATTGTGGGCTTGCTTGTTCACGAATCACATCGATGTACAAGCCCACCACAAAGATGGATGCCCTAAGCTAAGATCACTTGTCTTCCCATTCGAATTTCCGCCAATAGATGAATTATGGGGGCTAAACCAATTCGGGTTTTCCCACGTTGCACATGAAATAAAAAAACTAATATATCTTCGCCTGGCGAATGGGTAAACTTATATTGATTGATGTGTTCGTGTCACTAAGTGGTGTACTTCAATTACTTACTCAATTTGAAACGCACCGATAGGAAATTGAGAATTTTTTTATTTTAATTTTCATAAGGGAGATGGAAAAAATAAAAGAGAGTCTTGCATTCAATTTTTTGTTTTTTTTTTTTTTTCTAAATAGCTGACGAATGTTTGTTGAAATTTTTTACTTTATCAAATATTGCATCACACCTTTTGTTGTTTAGAGTTCTGGATCGATGCATTTATGCTAAGCCGATTTTGTAATGCCCGTTTGCTCGTCTCTCAGCTGCCCTTGTAAAATTCACGCGATTTGACCCGCAATTTACCACAAACATTCTCAGTTGATCACCGCAAGTTGTATCCTATCATTCTAGCTTTTAATATGGTAAGGTATTGTACATCAAAATTAACGGAACTTTGATTAATATTTTGTAATTTTTATATCCACTGTAGAAACTTGTTTTTCCGTTCATAGGAAACTTCATATATAGATTTGGACAAAGTAAAATTCTTAGTCGATTTAATAATACGTGTTTATATTTAGTTGTTGGGACATCCAATATTGCAAAGACCTTATCTTTGAGTGAATATAGGACTGTCAGTAAAGGATTGCAAACTGGACTCTCATAGGAGAAACGCGTGGAAATGTTTAAAAGGCCTATGTAAAAATTGACTGCAAAAAAAGTTAAAACTTTGTAGATGGACAAAGGCAACTGTTAAATACCCTACACCACTTCACCTAAAAGAATCCATCACCTATCTTGCCATATAAAGACTTTTTTTTATAAACATAGATGTTCAACAATTAGATTTTCCAGGTTCAAACTTAGCAGAACGAGCTTGTGTGTCATGTCACTATTTTATACCAATTATCATTATAAAAAGCTGCAATATTCGATTCTGTTGCCATTTAGAGCTCCTTTTTTTACAAGAGCATATATATAGGAGGGGGTTTAAAAAATGTTCTTTAACATAAAATTTTTAACGACTTTTTTGTTTTGAAAAATATTAAAAATTAAAAATCTTTTCAATATAATAATTAAAAGATGCCAGCGTATGAAATTTTAAGCTACATTTTAGTAAAATATTTTGAAAATTTGATTTGATAATTGTAAGCCTACATTGCAGGGCATCAGATAGGTAGATGGCAATTCAGAAAGATAGACTTGCTTAAATAGATTCACACAATGATTCGAAATCGATAGATGTGACAAACGGTTGAGCTACTTCAAGTTCTTTTATTATATACATTTGCACCCCTTGCTACCACCACATGGAGTAGAGCATAGATAATTCTGATTCATCCACTGACACGCTTAACACTTAACAAACGAAATATTTCAAAAGTACACGACATTTAATTTCGTCGCAAAGAATGCATTTTGTTATTATATCAGCATTGTGCTTATATATCAAAGCTTTGAATGCAAGCAAATTTACATATAATTAATCAACTAAAATTTTCTTTCGAAGCTTTCGTTATTATCTACTTTTATTAAGATTTTTAGAAAAGAAGTGTCTAAATATATTCCGAAAACGTTCGTTGGATATATTTCTAACCTGACAAAACCTACCCAAGAAGTAAACATTTTAACTACATGTGCACTTATGGGTTTTATAAGGGATATGTCGGTGAATGATATAATAAAACAAATTTTATAGCATACTTATCTACGACAACATTTCGACTATTACCAAAAAACAGTAAAGTCATTACAAATGTTTATAACTGTAAAATGTGAAGTATTAATAATAAACAGGTGTCAAGAATTGATGCCTAATGGAAATCACTTATCGAAAATATTTAAAATTTCTTTATTAAAAAAGCATATCGTCTGATAATATGCATAAAGAAATGTTATCTAACAACGTATTCAACAAGGATTAGTCGCATAATATATTGCCATTCGTGGAAAAGCTTCCCGAGTACATTCACCTCTTCGACTTATGCATGGAAAATGTTTAACGTGCGACGAATATATCTAAGGCTTGCACTCCACTGTTGTGAAATTATTAAAAACAGTTCACGACTTTGATATTAACATAAATAATAACGTGGCCACTTTTATGCTTATAGGTTTATTCAAATTCTGTTTGCACTACCTTCTTCCAAATCGAATGCTTTTATGAGCGAAGAGTGTTATATGAAATTTTTACTTGAGCACATTTGCGAAAATTTCAAGATATCGATACATAAGAAAAATTTGACAAAATCTAAATTACATAACCGCACAATTTGTCGTCACGTCATTGCATGAAAATTTAAATTTTGCAACGACACACTTCTTCTTCAAACATACTATCGAAGTATCCTTTATTCGGCCAAACCGGCGAATGTCTTTACGGTGATCCATAACTAATTCGTGGAGAATTACAAACATTACAGATAGTAATTCTACACTTATATACCACAAACACAAACACACACACACACACACACACTGAAATCACTTACCATTGCACCCGCGTTTATAGATAAAATCGATGTCGCACGCATTAAATTCGCCATTATTCTTCACTAGGAGGAAAATTTAATGCAATATTTATTTGATTTTTGAGGATTTTCTTTACAATTAAAAAACTTTATTTCCGGGCAATGGGAAAATGTTTGTTTTCGTTTGCCCTCTCTTTCAAAGCTTCGTAACGAAAAAAATTTCCTTTCGCTATCAATAAAAAATAAATCACATCCACTTTTTCAAAATTTTCACGCTCAACTCTCCTTGCGCTCGTTTTTGGGACTGAGAAAAGAAAAATTCTGTGGCACAAATGCAAAAAATAGTAACAATTGTCAAACACATATGTTTAGTTAGAGTTGCATATTTTGTATAGACTAAGTAATGAAAACTGCAATACCTTCTATGAGTACTACTTTTACAACAACAAAATATACAAGGTATTATTTTTACAGCGAAAAACACAAGGTACTACTTTTACAACCTAACACAAGATACTATTTTTCAACAACAAGCACACACGGTATTACTTTCGCAGCAACAAAATACATATGGTCTTACTTTTGAAGTGTAAACATGGCAAATAAAGAATAAAGATGGAACATTGTTACCGCAAAAATACTGGTTTTTTGAGGCAATATCTCGATCAGCTGTTAAATACGATATTTCACGCTTTATTGAATAGAGGGTTTATTCTAATTGGCTCAACGTTTGTGTACATTTGTTGAGGGTTCGTTTTGATTGGTTGAATTTTTGTTTACATTACACGTTGCACGAGCTGTTTGTTTACATTTCCAAAGAGGTCGTGAACGTTTTTGCAGCATTTTGCAATTTTGTTTACTTAAAGATTTTGTTGGGTCTTTGTGACTCCTTGAAAAGCAGTTGTGCTATATCACATCCTATACACACAATCCAACGGGCATATATTTCATATTTCTCTTGCCAGAGAAAGTGGTTATAAAAGTAAAGTATATGGTGGAAAAAGCGCCAAATCATTTTTCAAAAACTTTGTAGATCCAGAACTCCAAAATGAAAATTTTTTCTTTCTTCTATGACAAGACTCCATAAGGGATTTTCGGTTATCTTAAAGGTTTCTCTTTGTCCCTTAATTGCACGTACAAGCTTGCTAATTTCGGCATACTTTACTTTACTTATTTACGGAAAAGGTAAATAATGACAGCGAATAAAGGAAACGATCCCTCTGTGTCGATAAAAAATGTACAAAATAAAATATTGCAATTGCTGCAGCATAGACGCCTACAGATACCGCTAAAAAGATCTATTGCTGTTCGGTATTAAATGTGTATTATTCCAAACTTTCGATCTGCTCTTGCAAACTCCCCTAAAATCGGGTCATATCTCGACTCTTCTATTGCAACATCTTCGCAAATTTTTATATACATATATCTAGTATAATTCCAGCGACATTTTGCAAGCAAAGCAGCTATTTTGAAATACGAAGGCCACCCCAAAAAAAGACTATGGGTAAATAAAACAAATAGGTATCTGAAGTTTGCAAATAAAGTGCAGGTGAATTTGAAGAGCCCGAGCTACTTTCTACGCGAGCAAAATTTCTTTAACCAAAAATGATTGTGTGTCGGATTTATCGGTCGGGTATCGATTTCCTTGCACTAAGCTGGATATATTAACAAAAAAAGGGAATTGTCTATTGCAAAGTACATTTGTGAGAAAAATAACTTTTGCAAAATGCATTTAAAATTTAACTAAATCATAAAAAAAGAGCTATTCCGTAATCAATCAGAACAACGTAATTTAAGTAACTACCTTCGGTATATCTGCTTTTAAAAAATTTCCAACAAAGACTCACCTGGTAGATCACGTTAACATCGTAAAATGCGAAGATTAAAACTAACTCAAATCTTAGAGATTTTAAAAGATGGAATAAGTTGCTTTATCTTTCGACATGAAAAAAAAAAAATTCATTTTCATCTTATCTAGTTTGGGTTTGACTAAATCGCTTCGTCTTATCTTTCTAAGTGCAAATTAATTCAACAATTCCTTAGTTACGTCCTCAATAATTTCAAATGCATCATTTATGTCTGTTAAGGTTAACAAACGGTTTGCCGTAACGCGTAAACTGGGACGTACTGGTTGCTTTTCTATATTGTACAGGTAACAAGCTTCAATCACAGCAATACCACGAGCAATGCACTGAAATAGAAAATTACATGAACACACTAAGTATTTCATCGCAAATATGCTGTTATTATACCTTATCAGATATTTCCATTAACTTTTTATGCTCTTCATTGACCTGTTCCCATGTAACGTTTAAATATAAATGTTTAACTGGGGAGAGTGGATGGCCTCCTATGGTTAGCTTAGAGAAATTGGAAAATATTTGATGTAGTAAGCGGGACATTTCTTGGAGTTCCGCAAAGATCTTGGGATCTTTTTCAAAACGATTCAATGCTGATATCGCAGCTTGGGCCAGCATGGGAGGTAAGGAGGCTGAGAAGCAATAACCTACGCCAGATAAACGTTGATGCTCGACTATAAAATGAGAACCCACACAAAAGCCGCCGATAGAGCCCATAGCCCACTCCATACCAGCAGAAATTAAATCAACTTCAACAAGCTATAAATAATGTTCGTAAATGCCAATGTTACTTTTAAAGGCAAAAATTTACATCAACATTGAAGTGTTCAGCAATTCCGCGGCCAGTTTTGCCGAGAACTCCAAAAGAAATGCTTTCGTCCAAAAACAAACGTAATTTGTATTTGGCTCTCAGCTTCACCAATTCACGTAAAGGACACAATTGGCCGGTGTTCATATATATTCCCTCGGCAACCAAGAAACGGCGCGTTTTCGCCGCTTTGTTGGGATTCTAAGAACAAAAATTTAGTTAAAAAAAAAAAAGTTACGTTTGTATTGCAGCTGACCTTACAATAACAATGGAGGACAAATAAGAAAATTATATTCGGCCGCGACCGAATCTTTTATAACCATCACAGTTATCCTAAAAAAGAAAAAAAAACACAGACACGGAAAACACTAAATTTCCTCACTCTATAATATTGCTTGGGTCCGATTAATATTTTCCATTTTTCTAGACTAAAAGTCTGTCCGTTCCAGTTTATGGGCAAAAATCCGTCTTCTATCCCGATCTATCCTTCAAGTTCTTTTATTTGATACCCATATCGGCGGAACTGTGAAGAAATCGCCACTTTGTGACGTTCGTGATGTTTAGTTTGTCCTATGCTTTTCCCATAATTTTTTTATTTAATACCGAATTGATTATACGGCTAAGAAAAAGATCCCACTTTGTGGGATCATATAGTTATTTCAAAGCTAAGAAAATTTAAAACAGTTAATATATTTTCATGTGAGGAAAGTAGAGAAAAGTTTTCTGACTTCAGTCTTATGTGGTCAGAAAAAAGTAAAAATTTGATCGCTTGTAACTTTGTGCGGGTCGATTTGCCTCATTTTTGTACGTGATCCTCCATAAATAAAATTTCAGCTTCTTGCTTTTCATAATTTATGAGTAATGAGCAAAAACTCAAAAATTTTTGCTTAGACAAACGGCCTTGCATTCACTTTACGCGTCACTAGGAACATTTGCTTTAATCAATTTGTCCCATTCTCGACACGAATCTGCTTTTAAGAACCCTCAATGCTTGTGCCAAATTTGAAGCCGATAGTTTCATTGAATGTTTACCACAAACATTTCGCACAGAGACAGACGGCCGTTTAATATTTTATGCCGCCCAAGAATATATATACCTTGTAGGGTCTTTAAAGATTGCTTCTGGGCGCTGTAAACGTTCTGACAAAACGAATATACCACTCATCCTTCGTTGATGCGTAAAAAAATGTATGTTTTACAATTTTGATTTCCATTTGGAGAAGAGGTGTGAATAATCATTTTCGCCAGATAACACCACCTCTCAAGTAGATATATCTACAACTACAGACAACTTCTAGAACAAATTTGTCTGTTGGGATAACCCTCTGTTTTCCCCAGTTTTTTTAAAGAGTTTGTAAAGATGTCTTTAAATTGACAGAATTAAACCAAGTCAATTTTTCATTTCTTGGAGCACTTTCCCTTCATTTTTGGCTTGTAAGCGGAATGACATTCAAAAAAAATCTTAGTTAGACGTAAAAATAAACCAAAACAACAAAAGTTAAATAAGTTCACATTTCTCATTGACACTTCAATTTATTTACCTTACGGTCTTTTTGTTCCTGTTGCATAAGCAATCGCTCGAGATCGGCCATATCATTATGTTTGTAAAAGTAAATGGTGCTGCGCGAGGCATCAAGGCCTTTTTGTATAGCGAAATTAACGGCTGCATCCCTTGAAAAGAAAACCGGCTTATGTTTGATATTTCTCTTAAAACAATCATAAATCCTACACAAATATGATATCTCCCCTTTTTGAATAGGCCGGTATTGCGCTGGCTACAGTTGAAAACCCATATGAATAGACTACTGCTTCCTCCATTTTCATAAATTTTGCAAGACGTTCTTCTAAATCCAAGTGAACGTCCATGGTACCGTAGAAACCACGCGGACCGCAGGAGCCTACACCATATTTGCGTAAACTCTTGCAAGCATCTTCCAGGATCTCTTCATCTTCCAGCAAACCCAAATAGTTATGTGAAGCCAAGTTTAAACAATCATAACCATTCACCACTACTCGTTTACCCACTTTAGATTGAACAAGACGAACATGCAACAGTGGATGATTTGGATCAGTGTGCGGCACCAAAGGTTCCGGCTCGTAGTTGGCTATAAGTTCTTCTTCCTCTTCTTTCGTAAAATGTTTACGACCATTGCGTTTGTATAATAACAACCATACAACTGATAATAAGAGAAAAGCTTCTAAGGTGATAGCATACAACGGGGTCTAAAAAACAATTATAGAAAAACATCTAATAAAAGGCAGAAAAATCATTGTACTTACGTTACGAAATATCCTTTCTATTTCATTAAATAAGTATGGAATAGCTACCATTTTTTCTTTAAAATAACCTAACCTTCTTTTACCTCTTTAACAATTTAAGTTTCAAATTTAAGTTTTCTTCCTTATAGCAATTCCAGCAACAGCAAATTCATTTCTTATACTTTTAAGCAATATTCATAAAGCAATTTCTATAAAAATTTCACAAATCGTCGCTTTGCAGGTACTTGAGTTCAAACGTGGTTATTGAGGAAAATTTTTATTTCTACATATTTTTAATTTATAGATTTCCTTTTCAAAAATAGATAAACACGCAAACTTGAAAACCTCCACCCTAATTGCAATGAAAATATCATGAAAAAAAAGTAGAATGGAACGAGAAAAACACAGCAACGAGAATGAGGAATTGAAGTGAAAATAAAACTTCAAGTTGCCAATTTTAAATGAAAACGGAACGAATTATGAAAATTGGCAATGATACAACAAACACAATAACATTACAAAACTTGAGTATAAGTAGACGAATTTATAGAGCGCTAGTATGAAAAATTGCTCTTCATTAAAATACGTATACATCCTTTTTTTATTTTTTTTTAATAAAAGAGGAATGGATTAGGCCTGTAAACGATAACAACAATATATCCAATAACGTTATGAGTTTTTAATACAAGTTCTTCTTTAGACCATAAGGTTAATAGCAGAGAAAATTAATGATGCAGATTACGTGACGATTATTATTGATTTATTGATGATTCAATCATGCTGATCTCTCCTGATAAGGAATTATTTAAGTTGTGTCATACCATTCAATACTGAAAGAGTCAATCAAACGAAAAAGTTACACATTTACAGTCAAATAAAGTCAAAAGTAATCGACAGGTGTATCGTTACGTTAACATTACCGTTCATTCAGGAGTTTAGTCCAGAAGACTGATATCAAACTACGGCTGCATAGGAATTATTTACGGATTGATAAAATTTGTAAGAATACCATTAAATCAGACAAAAAGTTTAATTATAATTATGATAACTTAAAAGGAGAAGTTAGCAGTGTTAATAAAGGAATGTATGGGAAATATTGGGAACTGATGCAGGCACCTAGTAAAATATATGCAACTGTGCGTAGTAACAGCAAATTGTATCCCTATCGGAAAGTTAGGTTTTAATTCGGAAACTCTGTTTTCAATGGTCTCATCGACTAAAAAGCAGCGCCAAATTTTTTTTTACAGTTTTTTAATAACAAAAGGAAAATGTACGAGCGTAGTTCGTTGCGTTACGCCCATACTAGTGGCTATACCGGTTTAATTTATACTGACGATGGCTACATGTTAACTTGCGGATCTGATGGAGATATACGAAAATGGCAAGGCATTGACGACGACGATCCCATTTCCAATTGCTTGGGTGAATTCGTAGTGTGTTTGGCACAGAGAGGAGACAAGCTTTTGGCATCTACCGATCATAATACTGTACAATCGTATGTGTTACCTGATCTGGATAAGGATGGCACTCTATTGAGATTTACTGCTCCAGTAATTAGTATAAAAATTAAAGATGATTACATAGCAGCTTGTTCGGAGGACACCACTATTAAAATATTAAAAGATGGTGCAACCCAACCATTGGAGTTAAAAGGACATGAAGGACCAGTATTAGCTTTAGATATACACCCTAAGAACACAATGTTGGCCTCCTTCTCAGGTGATGGCTCAGTAAAAGTTTGGGATTTACAAAACGAAGGCAAGGAGCTTTACTCTATTCAGGGATTAAGTAAAGCTAACAGTTTCGAAAATGCAATTTGCTTCGGTACACCTTGCTTCGAGCCAACCGAAGGAAAAATTTTGATGTACATAAAGAAAAATGAAATTAAAGCGATAAGCACAGCTAATTGGGAGCATTTATTTTCATTAAGCGATGACAAGGTCAAAGGTGAATACACTTATTGCCAATTTTCTCAAAATGGTTTGTTGTTAGCAGCTGGTACCAGCAAAGGAGAAATTTCAATATTTGACTTTGTTGCGCGCCAATCTAAGAAATGTGAGGGACCATCGAGTGAATGCCAATCCATCACATGTGTAGCTTGGAGCACCAAAAACAACGAGGAATTAGCCTATTGTGACGCGTCCGGGCAATTGGGTACAGTATTTGCTAATTCGGAGCTTCAAAAGGAAAATGGAGTTGGAGATGAAGGAGAATTATTAAATGATTTTGATGATATAGAATTTACAGGAGATATAATCGATGACACCGAACATCTAGCAAAAATTAAAGCAGGTAACGACGACGATGATGGCGAGTGGAAATCTATAGAAAAGTTAAAAAACCAGATTAAAACCTACAATGGCGAAGACTTACTAGAAGACGAAGATACTAAGGATTCCGTGTCTCGCAAGGGGTCTTTAAGTCCTTGTGTAGATAAAAATGCGGCCGTTGTGTCGACTGGGTTTAAGCTGCAAGCCGCTTTTCAGCCCAGTTGTACACCCATTCATTTGGAACATCGTTATTTGGTATGGAATGGCGTGGGTATTGTAAGTTCTCATGCGGATGGCGCGAATGGTTCTATTGACGTGGAATTCCATGATGCCAGTGTTCATCATTCATTGCACATACCTAATTATAATAATCACAATATGGCGAGCTTAAGTTCTACGGCTTTAGTTTTAGCTAGTGAGGATTCAGCAAAAATAGTAGTCATTGCTTTGGCCGCTTCTGGTAATAAAGAGTGGACTGTGCAGTTGTCTGAAGAAGATGTGGTAGCTGTAGTGGCTAGTACAAAATTGATAGCTGTAGCGACAAGCATGCAATTTTTACGCATTTTTACTATAACTGGCAGTCAAAGGGAAATAATTTCTATACCTGGTTCAGTGATATGTCTCTCAGGCTTTGAAGATCGCATTATGTTAAGCTATCATGCCGCTCCCGCCACCCAAAAACAACAAAATATAACGGCTATGTTATTGCAAGCTTGCGGTCTAAGTTTAAAGTGCCAAAACATTACTTTACCTTTAACGCCGGGACGGCAATTGGTATGGCAGGGATTTAGCGACTGTGGCTCCCCCGTATTCGCTGACTCTATGGGCTTAGTACAATTGTTTAATGTGAAAAGCAACTGTTGGTATCCTGTTTGCGACACGATGAAATTGTCATCCAGTGTTTCCAATAATTACTTTGTAATATCTCTGTCGGAAAGATCGCAAATACTCCAGGCAGTTCTTTGTCGCGGCTGCTCCTACCCTATGACTACTCCAAGGCCTTTGGTGCAAGAGTTACCATTGCAGATGCCATTGTGTGATTTAGAAAGTGAAAAATCTTCGCTGGAAGATACCCTACTTAGATCGTCTATAATGGCTGTTGATAACGCAAACAAAGTGATAAAAGAAGTTTCTATTAAATTATTTGCTTTAGCCTGCCGTGGTGAAGTAGAAATGCGAGCTAAAGAACTAATTGAGACGATAGCTTGTCCAGATTTGTTAATGCTAGCAGTTAAATATGCTACAAAATTAGGTCGTATCCATCTAGCTGACCGGCTAACTGAATTATTGCCACAATTGGAAGAAGAGCAAGGGAAACGGAAACAAGACGAACAACTCGTTGAAAATACTTTACAACCTTCATATTCAACACCTACCCACCTGAATGGCCAATCTTTTAATAATTCAACAAAATTAGCGCCTAAAACAATGGAATTGGGATCAGGCAAAAAGTTAACTCTTAAAAAGTTTGCATTCAATTCTACACCGAATGATTCCAGAAAATTTGCTATGTCGAACGATTCTCTCTTAGCTACGACAACAGACATTTCGGGACATTCCGAATCGATTCTGCCATCCTGTGGAGACTCGGTCGATGATACGAAAATCATAACACGTAGTCCATTTAATTCTGTAAATCCTTTTGCTTCGAAACGAAAAATTTCTGAAATTGATAAAAGCAGCGTCTTAATGGGTTCAGAAAAATTAAAAATTGCTAGAAAATAACTAATTTCTGTAATTAAAAAAAACCAAGTTTTTTCATTTATTTTTAATAAGCTCTAAAATAGAATTAATTAAAAAAGAATAAAATTTTAAAATATAAATAACTTTCGTAATTAAAAAAAAAAAAACGATCTTTAAAATAATTTTTAAACTTCAAAAGATGCAAAATTTAAAAGTAATTAACATGAAAATAATAGAAATCTTAATGTTAATTAATCGAGTGATTGAACCGAATAATGTCATATCATTTTTGGCTTAGACTTGCCGAGTTTGCCTAAACGCACGCAAATGCTAGATTAGAAAAAGGTCATCTGTTCATCAAGTTAAGTATAAAGACGTCAAACGACGTGGTAAAAAGACGTCATCCGAAACTATGCATTGATATATTAGAGTTTTTCATACCCCACGCCACCTGTGGTACAGAGTATATTAAGTTTGCGCTGGCATATGTAACATCCCGAGGGACTTGAGGTGGAGCCGTTTTTTATTATACCGAAATTTTCTTATTATTCAGAAAGTAATTCTGAATCTATTTAAGCTTGTCTAATGTTTGTCCATGTTTGTCCATTCCTTTGTTCAACCTGGCCGCAATCTCTACGATATTTCGATGAAATTTGGTACACGTTGACGTGTTTTGACTCGAGGACAAATGCTATGGAAAATTAAATTAATAAACAGCTAGCACTTCCTATCAAGGTAAGTCGCTATATGAAACAAATTGTAATTTGCGGGATTTCGCGATAAAAATCGCTGAATAATAGAATTTCGGTACTTTAAAATGGTGCGAAAAGTTCACATCGGCAAATCAAAAATTATTTTCGGTACTTTTAACTGCTGGCGCCACAAAATGTAGAAAGCGATAAATGAGTATGGAATTAACGAAAACATTTCTGGGAACGACAAAGAGTGGAAATATAGGATTACTAGAAACTATTTAAAAATGTTATGAGCTTAAAAGGCCTAATTTCCAATATTTCTTGATCAAAATCCGTTCATAATGTTGATTTGACATAAAAATTAGCGAATTAGCGAAAAAATAGCGCAATTAGCGTTGGTCTCCTTTTTGGGTCCGGCTCATAAAAGAGCTCTAATGGGAACTAAGCCTAAGCGTGTGTGATCTACTGGGGACATGATTGCATAGACAACGATAGTAATGGAATAAGAACCCATACATGCCGAGATGGCTCAATTTTTAATATTTTATGATGAAAATTCATTAGTAATTGACATAAAAATTAACTGGACTGGATAACTTTTAGCCATACGGATTATTTCTGGAAAACGCAATTCCATATAAGGGTTCGCACGAACATTAATAACAGGGAATTTGGTCTACTTTTTAGGCCCCATCATATATAGGGGCTTTTATGAAAAGGAAGAGTTTATATAGAGAGAAGGTGTAACTTCCAATTTTTTATGAACGAAACTGAAGCAAAATTTGGATCACGTCACGTGATGGTGTGGGCATAGTCCAATATGCGGACTTTCATGAAAAGCATGCCTTCACATAAAAATAAAGTATAAACCCTGGGATATTACCACGTAAATGAATGAATGATTGATTTTATTAGGCGAAACGTTGAAAGGTATCTAATGGTCGGCCGTGCTCGACTATAGTATTTTTACTTGTTCTTTATTCAAGTGTTTTCATACTAATACTACTTTTCTTATTTTTATCGTTTAAAATTTAACAGTTGTTTTCCAGGTAGGTTTCAAATTTCGCACCACACTACTAAAAAAAAAAAACAAAATTGCAAATTTTATTATAAAAAAATTGAAATTACATTTAATAAAAATGAAAAAAAGTTCCGAATTAACAAAATTTTAGTATTTAACCGATAGTTAAAATAATAAATTAAACAACACAACTAACTTACTTATATTTAATATTTTGTTGTTATCGTAATTTGAAGTTTTAATTTTTTGAACTATTGTTTTTATCCGTTTGCATGAACTGATAAACTGACGATAAGTGTACATAATAAAGTAATCTGGTTGGGGACTCGTGATCATTGTCGTGTAACTGGAAATAAAGTTGTACTATTTTATGTTTTCTTGGTGGTTCGGTTAGAGGCAGTGGCAGCAGACGCAACTGTGCTGGTTTCGCCGCCTACATTTGTTTGGGTACTGTAGGAATATTGCGACCAATATTGGCCGGGATCGGCAATACCGTTAGCATCGCTTGATGCAACACCGCCTTGTTGCTGTACAAAAGGAAGAATAAAAACATATTGTATTTGGTATTGATTCATATCGTAAACGCCTGTCACTTATAACGTGTAAAAAGTTCTGGGAATTTAGAGTTTTCAAATCTTTTTTTGACTACAGTTCAAGATTACCGAATTAATTTTGATAATAACGAGGTAAGTTGACAAGGTCTTTATGAAATATCTAAGATAACGCGAGTTTCGTCAAAACGTCGATTAAACAAAAAAAACCAACCTGCCACCAGGATATCCATTGCTGCTGCTGATTGGCATCCATATTTTGCCATTGTTGTTGTTGTCCATAATCTGCAAAGAGATGCGTAAACAATGATCTCCCTCACATACATTCAGATGATGGAACTTACCAGTCATATATCCCCAATATTGTTGTTGTTGAGAATACTGCTGCCAATCGCCTGCTGCGTTAGACGACGACTGTTGACTGTCATATGTATGCCATTTGTTATTACTAGTTGGAAAATTGTTCTATACGAAATTCTTTATTAAAACAATGTTCAAATAAATGTGAACTATTTGTATATTTCGAATATTAATCGCACCTTGCTCTTTTGATATGAATCGCAACCAACGCCGCTTTCGCTCGTCTCACGTGTGCTGTGGGAATTATATTTAGTGCTCCTTGACGTCGTCGAAGTAGAGCCACCGCGACTATCTTCGCGAACGTCGCGGTGGCCGTGCCGAAAATCCCGCTGGCTACTACCAGCACCAGAATGATAATTGGTGTCACGTCGATTATTACCACTTCCAGCAGTGTTACCAGACCAATTGCGGTTGTCACGATTATCTCTGTAATCATTACCGCGATAATTGCGATTGTTACTTCCTCCACTGCCATAAGATTCGTAACGACCACTACCTCCACCGCTGTTATTATAACGACCATGTCGATTATCAAAACGCGGTTGACGATTATTAGTGACCCAGTTTTGGGATCCACCCCCACCGCCATAGCGATGAGATGGCGGCTGTTGCCGATTATCGTAACCGCGATTACGTTCATCTCTGTAACTGCTCGACATATTACGATTTCCGCCGTTAGTGTTCCACCGACCATTATCGCCCCCTCTGTTGCCATAGTGATAATTGATATTACCTTGAGCACGTCTGTCATTCCAACGCGTATCATTACGTGGCTGTTCATAACGTCTACGATCATCATATCGTCGACGATTATCATTACGATAGTTATCACGACGTTGACGTTTATCGCGATTGGCTGGATTTGAATCTATAGCCTTTTTACCTTTTTCATTAATCTTTCGAACTTCTTCCTTGGCTTCTTCGCCGTTTAAATCACTGTATAAGATATCATCGAACCAACCAAACTCCAAAGCGGGCAAAGTAAAGTTGGCTGGAAAAGAATATTTATAGTAAAAAATTTTAACATAGATTACAAGCTTAAACTCTAATTTGGAAGTTATGCTTCTTCTGAGGCAAATAATAATATAGCTGAGTAATAATTGCAGGAATATACAGGGTTCTATCATGTGGAGATCCCAAAGAATGATTAGCAAATGCTATTGTTTAAAATGCGCCAAATATAGCGTTCCACAAAAACCTTCTTTTAGAGAGTAAAGCCATACTTCAAAAAGTATTTATGTGTGAAAGAATTTTTTTTGACATATATATAAAAACTGTAAACAAAAATTCGTTTTTCAATTGTGAAAAGTTATAAGATCGTATGTGGATTCTGAGCAAGAAACGAATTCTCATTTCATACATTTTGAACAACCCTCGCGAAAATCCATTGAAGAACTCAAATGACGAAAAAATAAACAGCGTAAATTATCATCAAACATGGATATAAAAGAAAAATTTCAAATATTTTTAGCTTAAGAACAGTTATATCACGTCGTTTCTTGAACAAATCCTTATGATAATTACCTTGAATATTATTAAGTGTTGACTCTTTCATTGCATAAACATGTCCGTCCTTTTCCTTTTTTTCAGCAAGGCGACGTTTTAATTCATCTTCATTGGGTAAACAAACAACAGCAATTCGCTTGAAGTCGCCAAAACCTTTCATTTTACGTCGCTGAGCAGAGGCATATGCATTCGTCTATAATTTTATATATACATTGCGTTTGGATTGAAATTTGTTTTCCGGCAGGGTTGCATTGCAACATTTTCGAGGAAAACGCATTAAAACAACGTTATGGATTACATTGTCGGGTTGCTATTGATTCATTTATGTATTACAGTTGAGTGCAGGGCGGTTTGTTTTTATACATACGTACAATTCGATAAATCACATACCTTGATATTCTTCATTAAACGTTAAACAACAGTTGACGCTTTCTTTCTATTTATCAATGTAACTCTTTGCAAACCTCCTTATGAGGATCGAATATTTCATATTTTCTATCATTATAAATTTTTATATCGACCACCCAAGGTTTCGTCATGTCGTTCGTAATGTTTGCAAAAGCGTTCGAACTCGCTCGTGAAACTTCACGTCGGTATATAACACTTACACCATGTAAAAGGAATTTTTATTTATTTATTTCATTGATCACTCAGGTAATGGTCTCCTACACATGTATGAGCGCTGCCGTTTAGTTTATGAGAGTGGGAGGGAAAAGGGAATATTATTTGCCGATGTTCGATTTGGACTTATTAAGAAAGAAGGGAAAGGCTGGTAAAGCGATTAAAAGACGGGCAATTGCAGTTGGACACTGCGCGATGTACGGCCAACTCCAGCGGAAAGCCGACTCATTAAAAGATTAAATATGCCGATATTCAAGCCCATCAAACTGTATTGGACATACTCTCGTGGCCCACGGGCATGTAAGCTTCGTTGCACTCTATAACTAATTTATTAGCCGCTGAAAATAGAAATTCTTAGGCCCAGCTTGCAACAAAGTTACAGTTCAATCTATTATGAGAAGATGGCTCATAATGGTCTTTAAAAGTTCCCAATAATTTCACATTTGAAGCATATTGATTGAGTGAATTTGCAGATATCACCTATCAAAATCGAAACCGTGGGTCGGCTCCTGAATCGCGTTAACAACCTTCACTTGGCTAGGATTGCAATTCTTCGCAAGGGAGCAGAATTCGACCCGTTATGTAATTCTTTTCTCCCAAACCCCATCTAATCAGATCAAATATTTAATTTTGATATATTTTCCTAAGGTGGTAGATATCACCTCAATATAAAATATAGCTTTCTTAGTCTTTTTTTATTTATAAGACAGTTTTTAAGTTAAATTAATTTTATAGTATTTCATTCTACTTACAATTGGCCGCTCTAATATATATTTTTTTTTTATTAGTCAACTGCTTTTTTCAAATTTTTCTTCTTCTGTATCAGATTTACCTACCTTTTTATTCCAAAAAGGGAGCAAGCCTTACGTACTAAATTTTACCTGTTCAAATGTTGCAGTCTCGGATTTTACGACTGTTGAGGCTACGGTTTGATGCACTTTAATGCAAACCCTAATATGGATATATGTATATATATATATACATATATATACTATATATATATATATATATACGTTTTTTTCTTTTTTTAAAAGCCCGTGCACACTCTAAAATGTGGTTGGTGATGGTTTTTACCTGGTCAAGTATGAAATTACGACGACGCTTGACAGCTATATCCTCAAGGGATGTTAAAATATTAAAACATAATTCATGAACACGATCAAAGCGTCCTTTATGCACGGTTTTACGAGGCACTCCGTCCACCTATAAAAGATTAGATAAAGGAAATATTGGTGATGTGTGCAAAACTAATTATGCAGTCCGCGGAGTTCGAAGAATAGTGGAACCACACAAGAAAACCATATTCCAGGTTTGAGAAAATATTTGAGACCCGAAACACACATTTCATTAAATGATCGCTCATCAGTGATTTTACATTGAACTTTTAGTCAGGAAATATTTGTACTAGATTTTAGATCAATAGATGCGTTTAGTAGACGGCGAAAGCCGTCTTTTACAGTCTTTGCTGCATTGTGAGTGTTTTTGTAGACGTGTAGACTATCGCTATTTTTCCCTTAAAGTTTCCGTTGGTCTTCGTAAATATTTGCGCTAAGTTTCGCTTACATCCACATCACGCCCATTTTCAAATTCGATCGCTGACCATTAATTGTGTCAAGTTTCTTAATCTCAACTTTTAAGTCCATAAACGTTATATCGACTTAGGGTCTTTCCATAACCGTGTGTGTATATACGTTCTAAGCGGCTTAGTTCCGGCTTTTAAAGACCGATCAAAAAATTGAGTGTATGTCCATACCTCGGTGATGTATGTAATAGAGTATAAACACATTCTCTTAGTTACAAACTTGTTTTACCATTCCCCTCCGCGAACTTTTCCATTAAATTCAAAGTAAAATGGCTTGAAGCAGAATTTTTAACTTACCGTCATTTTAGCTATTAGCGCATCAGCTCCAATAACATGGTAACGTTTATCCGGATTTTCGGAAAGATGTTTTGAGACCCATGTAGTCTTTCCAGAACCCGGTAGGCCTACCATTAAAATAACTTCACAATCTTTACGACTCTCAGGTCTTTGTGGTCCACTAATATATTTTTCTTCGGGTATTAAAGCAATCAATTCATAGTCGGGTAACAGAGACATTTCCTTGCGGGGCACAGGATGCACTTCTTCATATTCGTCTTCAGAATTGACCGTCGATGATTGCAACTTTTGTCTTTTACTGGGCGAAGGGCCAATCGCATCTTCTTTGCAAGGTTTTGCATCAATCCGTTTACTGCAATCATCTTCGGTAGAAGTTCTTTTTTGCTTCATTTCTTTCATGTCTTAATTAACGGAAATAATTATATAAAATTAGAAATTTATTAGAAATTTAAAATTGAACAGGTAAAAATGTCTAAATGTCCCTAAACCACTTCGCCTAATTCAATTATTTATTTGCTTTGATGAAAAAAGATCAAATATTTTTGCCGACAAGTGTTTATTATGCGGTTCAAACTCCATGCATATGGAAGCACATTTTTCATGTGATATACATGGCACAGAATTGAAAACCATGGCCAAATTTATTATTGCTAAGTTTTATGACGGATAAACTTTTAGTATGAAATATTAAAAATTACACCATTTTGGTATGTGAAGGTTAATTTTTCCGATTCGACCAAAAACACACATGAAGTTCGTAGGGCAAGGTACAAGCATGCAGTGACTTTTGTTATGAAATTATGAAAATTATATTTTTTTTCATGTAAAGACTTTGTCAAAATAAGGTGTCGTATTGAAAGTGGGCAATGCAAACGGTCCGATCTAATGCTTTTTCAATACACGTTACCAACCACGTTAATACACGGGCCAAAACACGTTAGTATACTAAATTCCATCAAACTGCGATCTGTAAGTTGTCACACGGATACACGCGTAGTCAGTATGAACAAAAGCAATTGGTAGTCGCGGCGATATGAAGTAAAAAAAAAAAAAAGGAAAGTTTTTTTAATACCTGGAGCTATTTCTTCTTTATCTTTTTTATCTTCGTTCAATTCTTCTGCTTTCTCTTTTCGTTTTTCGGGCTCTATTTGCTCCGTCTCAATAGGTATTTCTTCCACACTTCCTTTAAGTTCCTTTTCGTGGATTACTTCCGCTTCCTTTGTTTTTCTATTTGCCATATCATCCTCATCTTCCCTGGCATTTTTTTCGCTTTTTTCTTCATTGGACGACTTCTTTTCTGCCACATCACTTTCTTTTTTACAGTCCTTTTTTGTTTTACGCTTTTTGCGTATATGGCGTTTTGCATTTACTAACAGATTGTCATTGTCGGCGAAATTCACTTGATATTCATAGCCCTTAGTTTGAACATGAGGGAATAAAGCGTCATTTTCTCCTAATATATTCTTGTCAAACTCGAAAGCTACTCCCAAATCTTCACCGTTTAGAGTGTACTTAATGGTGCAGGGTGTACTTTCTAAATCCAAATAACAACCTATAACATCGTCAAGCTGGTACGCTTTGGAATATTCAACAAAATTATTATTTGTGGCTTTGCGTCCACTTTCACAGTAGGCAAATGAATGTTCAGCTTCTCCCAACAAGAGCGTAGTTGAAGGCAAAGAAAAACCTACACGAAAACCGCGAATATATGGTTCATCGCGAAACTCATGTGAACTACCCACGTAGGCTTCCTCAGCTACCCGTACTTCATAGCACACTTTGCCTTCGCGTACACCATAATTAGCACGAACGCTTGACCACACCAATGCATAGAGATCATGGTTAATGGGCCGAGCAGAGGTAAAAGTCACGGGATCAATGCGCAAGTGTAGATCCGAATCAACTAAAAGAAAAGAAATTACATTAAAAAATTAGTAAAAAGCTGAAGAATTTGATAGCTTACACCAACTTAAACCGAACTGACTATCTTCGATTGTGGGTTCATCTTCGGGTGAATTAGTGTCTTCTACGGTTTTCAAAGGGCTGTTAAGGCTACCGCCACTGCAGTGTTTAGGCGAACGTGAGCGCCTATGTGATGAAGGAGAAAGTGAACGTGAGAGAGAACGATAGTGCTCACGGTGCTCAGAATTACTACGAGAGCGAGATTTTGGCTTAACCGGCTCAGCAGCTAAGTTCGAGTCTGCTGCCGCCTTATCTTGTGTAATGGGTACAGAAATGGTATCTGCTTTCGTCTCTACGTTCATTATTTTATCTTCAACTTCATTTTCCTGAGAATTCTCCTGACCAGTGTATAGTTCATCCGAATCGCCAATTAATTGTTGTTTCTCATTTTGCCGAGCACCTTCGTAATTGTCATTTTCTTCCAAATGTTCAGTCAGTATATCATCCTCCTCATTCTGATATTTTGGAGAATCTTTCAGTAAATCTTCTTCAACGTCTTGCATGGTTTCAATCAATATATCCTCCTCCACATTCTGATGTTTTGGAGATTCACTATCTTCAACTACTTCTTCAATTTGTTCCATATATTCAATCAATATCTCCTCCTGCTCATTCCGAAAACTTGCAGGTCCTTTCTCCTCAATTGAAACGTCTTTGCATTTATCTGTTACATTTTCAATTTCTGAGTGCAACTCGTGTTCTTTTACAGAATTTATATCTTTTTCTAACGTCTGGTCATTATCTATTTCATTTTCAATCGCAACAACTACATCTACGTTTTTTGTGTCCTCAATTGCAGCAAGTTGTGCATCTGCAATTACTTCTTCTTTATTTTCTTCCAAGTTATTTGAATTGTTAGTTTCTTCTTGCAAAGTTTCTAAAATAGGCGGTTCCAGAGCCTTTTTTACAGGGGAAGGAGATGGGGAACGTGTCATTGATCTGGTACGACGACTACGACGACTAGGTGTCCCAGGCGCAGGTGAACATAGTACACCACCTAAGGAAAATCAGAAAGTTTTTTGATTCATAAGTGATCAAACAAAAAATTTTGACCTTCCAAATTTGTTGCTGGCAAGGCCGTGACTTACAAATAAGTCCACCTTTTATATTCACCTATTTTCTTCAGAAGAAAAAAGTGAGCTGCTCTAAAAACAGTTTACATTTTCATTCTTCTTAAATTGATAATATATTCACTCACCGCTTTCCAAATGGGAACGCAACCGTTCAATTAGCACTGCTTTGACACCTTTTGTGTCTAGACCACGCGTCTGCAATTCATTCCTCAAATCGACCACTTTCAATTTTTCCAAATTTACTAAATCCATATCGCCTCTTATGCTTTGGCATCAAACAGTTTATGATAATTGGCTAATAAAAGGATATTCTGTCCCAGTTAATACACAATAGAATTATGCAAAATTGAAGTCCCTCGTGTTTGCAGCTTTTTCACACACACTTTTCTTATTCAGTATATTTTGCTTGTTTCTTTGATGCTTTTAATTTCACAAATAATAAGGACTATTTTCAAGCGATTTTACTATTATCGAAAAGTGCATAAATTGACATTTTCGCACAAAAGTTATTTTTTCTCCAGCGATTTTCCCGCGATTGATTTCTTATAAAAAAAATGGAACGAATAAAAGAAGCTCATCAATAAAATGGTTCTCGTACGAATAAGCGAAATAACAATATGCGTCATTGTGAATTGAGTGAGATCGAGTGAAATAGTATCAGAGCTCTTCGTCAGAGACTATGCAACTCATTTCTTAGCGGAAAATGGCGTCTAGTTAAGCATGGTCGTATTTTATAAAAATATCGTTTTAAAATAGGGATGTTAAATGTGCAAAAACTAACAACATTGCCCAAAATGTAACAGATTTCTTATGACGCAACATTAGAAAGCGAATAAATTGATTTAATATTTAATATTCTGAATTATTTGGCATTACTTCTAATTTTATTATACACATCTGCAATAAAAAAATATCAGCTTATGTTGCAAGAAAAGCGATTTGGCAAAAAATCGCTTACAAAATAGAATTAATCTGGCAACTTTGCACATGTTAAAAAAGGAAAAGCGTTCACACAGCTTAATTGAAATATTTGGGGACAGCAAATCTTAGTTTTGACGAAAGGTGAAAAAAGCAGGTTTCCTGTGGAATAAATTGCTGCGATTTATTTCCATACGATAATTGAGGACGGAAAGAATCATGGCTGGGGGCAATGCGCCACGAGTGACCCAGGTGACTAATATTGCACCTCAGGCGACAAAGGATCAAATGCAAGCTTTATTTGGCAATATTGGAAAAATAGAAGAGATACGTTTATATCCTACTGTAAGAGATGTATCTTGTCCCGTGACGTCTCGTATATGCTACGTGAAGTACATCGATAGCAATTGCGTGCCAGTAGCCCAACATTTAACAAATACGGTGTTTATCGATCGTGCTTTAATTGTAATACCAGTTTTAGCTATTCCAGAAGAATACAGAGCTTTGGAGATGTATAAAAATGGAACTATTGTCCCAGGTTTGCAAAAACCGGATTCTAAATTACCACCAGAAGTAATAAATCGTATAGAAGGCCAATCACCACAACAAGTTATTAAAACTTACGATCCGAAATTGTTAGAAAACAATTTACCCGAATATCCGGCTTTACCATCTTTTTATGACACTCGGAAAATAGAAGAAATACGGCGTACTATAATTGTATGTGATGTCAAAAACGAGTGGCGTCTGGATGACCTAATGGACCGCTTTCAGCGCGCGGGTGAAGTCAAGTATGCTAGATGGGCTGAGAAGGACAACAAGACTTATTGCATGATTGAATTTTGTGAGCAATCGAGTATTATTAATGCTTTAAAAATGCAGGGTCAAGAATTTAAGAACGGCTACTTGAATATATATCATTCAACGGATGCCATAATAAAGCCGGAGGCGAAATCAAATGAAGCGGCGCAAAAAGAAATCGAGGAAGCTATGACAATTGTCAAAGAAGCGCAGAACATGATTTCAGCTGCCATTGATCCAGTTATTGGTATGCTGGCAAAAGATAAGAGAAGACGATCGCGTTCTAGGTCACGCTCTCGCGACCGTCGCACAAGTCGTTCTCGTTCCCATCGCTCAAGGTCTCGAAAACGTTCCCGTTCGCGTACCAGAAGGCGTTCACGTAGCAAGTCTAAGCGAAGGACTCGTTCCCATTCGCGACATTCACGGTCTCGCAAGAGATCGCGCTCTCGTAAACGATCTCGTTCCCGTCGCAAGAGTCGTTCTTCCTCACGGTCTAAAAGGCGCTCACGCTCTCGAGATCGTCGCAGCAAGCGCTCGCGTTCTCGTCATCGTCGCACCTCTTCACGGTCCCTTCGATCTCGTTCTCGCACAAAGCGCTCCCGTTCTCGTGAACGTAAACGCTCGCACCGAACACGTGAAGAGAAAAGTTTTCGCTCATCACGCTCACATAGCAAGAGGCGTTCACTCTCACCTGCCTCTGTGCGTTCACGTTCCAGTCGTAGTAAAGATGTTGGACGCTCAAATCTGAAATCGACAAATAATATATCATCCTCGTCTTCTTCTTCATCAAAAAACCGTTCACGCACTCCAGCCGATCGGAAATCCAAAAATGACGATATGGATGTTAAAAGCACCAGATCAAGCGTTGATTCGAAGTTTCGTAAGTCTGTTAGCGTTGAGAAGTCAGACAACATGGACATATCGAATTCACCATAGATCTTAAATGATATATAATTGACACTGCTTTCTTATTTCTTCGATTTTATAAATTTTATTTAAATAGATTAACTCTTACTTTTAAATAAAATTTTTTTTTGTGTCGCCAGCATATTCTAAGCGATGGATGAATTTCTTTACAAGCAAAACACAACTAGTCTGAGGTAATGGGAGTGATGGGACGTTGATCGGTATCAAACTAAGTCGATGGCAAATTTCCGTTTCGCTTTGGTGATTTCCGTTAATGAGAATTGGGCTGATGGTAGTCGATAGCGTTTGAGTAATAGAGTGTTTGCCCGATATTGAATAAAAAACGTAATATTTTAACTGAAAAGGGAAGGGAAAATAAAGTCAAATATCGTTACAAAAGCACATATTTAATGAAATTAATAGATTTAGAAAGATTCCTTATTCCCAGCAATTGCAAAATGTTTACAAAAATAATAAAGTTAAATAATTATTTTCGATGGTTTTATCTGTTGGCGCTTCAATATATGAAAAGGAATTAACAAAGAATTTGCGTGAATAACAAAAAGTGTAAATGAAGGATTACAAGAAACTACTTAAAAAGTACTCTGAACGTGTGATTATTTATGGCCAGTTTGTGCATAGGCAAATTTAATCTGAAAATTATGGCTATCAGGCTAGCTATTACGGAAGTAAGAATTAATTCAATTTATTAAACTTTATTTTATGTTTTTATTTAAGAGATTTTAATTTTTCTTTCCAGATTTTATACTTCGTTTGTTCATTTACTTACTTTTCTTCCTGTTCTTCGTATTACGTTGTTATACATACGCCACATTTTATTCTATCTCATCCACTCTATCTCATCTTTTAGATACCGAAAGAACAATAACGTTATCGACTTTATATTTATTTATTTATTACCACATGTTTTTTTCAATATTTTCTCAAATGTAATCAAATTTATATTCGCTCTTCGTACTTACTCTTAAATGAAATTTATATTCGCTCTTCGTACTTATGCTTAAATGACCGCAAATTTATATTCGCTCTTCGTACTTATGCTTAAATGCCCGCGAATTTATATTCGCTCTTCGTATCCAATAAGAATATTAGAAGAGTATTTTCAGTTTTGAAATTAATGGTTGATGTATATATTAGAGCTATGACTATAATCATATTCCAAAATATCGAATCTTTTAATAATTCCAAACCTAAAACTTGGACCAGGCGAACTCTTAGATTCTTAAAGAGCACTTCATGTTTATCCGATTGAATGGTGATCTCTTGTTAGATTTCATCTCTGGAAGGCAACAAAGCTTATATCTTGCTTATGCTGTAGACAGTCTTTCCTGTTTCAATGTTTGTACTGATTTTAATTTCAAAAATATCATCTTTTCTGGGTTGATTCGAGAACTGACGCGCAGGCTTAGCTCGGAATTAAACTGGGCCCATGCGGAAAAAATTTTGATTTTGAAAATAGAAAAAAACCGCATCCATTCCATACTATAGAGGATATTTGATTCTTCACTTTTTTTTGTCATTTTTAGGATAAGTGTGATATGTTATATAAGATTCGATTGCGCCCGAATATAATGTTCTTTCAGGAATTCCGGATTTTCGAAATTTTAAAATCAAGCAAAGATTTGATGACATGAACATGTAAAGAAGTATGGAAACTTGTTTTACATCAAATTGAATCAAATCAAAGAGAACTAAAGCAGCAGCAGTTTCCATTGACTTTCATTTCAATAAAATCGAATTATTATTGGATCATAGTGTAAACAAAATAATCAAACAGCTTTAGGATTTGAATTCTTTTAATTTGTATATGCATATTTCACACTAATAACATAGCAGTTTATCAAGAAACATGTATTCATTTTACGTGTTTAGCTTATTTTTCAATAAAATTAATTATATCTTTTATATGAGTATTTTAAAATACATATAAATATACATATATTGTAAATTCCCTAAATCGTTGACACGTACATTTTTTTTTTTTTTTTTTTTTTAATAAAACATTCGAGTATTTTAATAATCAAATCGCAATAAAAATTAAATAAAATTCTTCTACAAAAATATATATAACAGCAGAACTTATCAATTTATCCAATATAATGTAAATTAAATAAAAAATATTGAAATTATTTGAACCCAGATACCGTTAAAGAAAAAACAAATTTGACTGAAAAAAAAAACTATATTCCAGTAAATTTATTGTACGCACTTATTTGTTTAAGTGTATTGTTGGACCCTGCTTTTCTCATTTTATCTTATTCATTAAGTTTAAATTAATTTTTATACCCACGATTCTTCTATTAATTTTTTGTAACAACCATAAGTACATTAGAAAGACATAAAAAAGATGTGTGTTTTGATCAGCGGGAACTTCTGAAACGATATAATCCTAGCTGTTTGTCTCTTCAAGCCAAAAATGTATTGAAAAGGGAGATGAAACTGAGATTATGATTTTATTTGATTTCCACGAAACTGCCGTACGATAAATAGATTATTTCCCAGTTGCAAAGATAGGCTAACGGATAACCTAGCTTATTAAGACCAGTTTTAATTCTGTAATCATTTCGAGCTCGGCTGGATAAGTTAGGCTTAGATCTTGGTGAGACTGACAAGTCGAGTTTACACCGCCCGCTTAGTTCTATCTAACTAACTAGTTTAGTCTGCTTAAACTAGGTTGGTTCCGTTACGCTAAATGGACTTTGAAACGTTACGCCACTTGTTTATACTCCCTTTAGCATTAAGTGAAAGACGATAATTTCGAAATATCTTTGCTTTTATAAAATGAAGTTTCGATCTCCGATCCCGCTGACACGTTATAACGATAAATAGAACGACAATTATTAATTTTTTTCAAGTAGTGGGTATCAATAGTTCGCCTCGTGACGAAAATAGTTGTTTGTTATTTGTCTTAATTTTACTAAAGGAAAATTGTATTAAACTTATCTTGGTTTTTTTTTTTTTTTTTTTTTTTTTTTTTTTTTTTTTTTTTTTTTTTTCCTTCTCTTTAAATCACTTTTCTATTTCGAATTAACCAAATTTAAAAATTCTTCCCGCGTCTTGGGATCATCGCGAAAAACACCCAACATAGTAGAAGTCACCGTCTTGCTATTAATTTTTTGAACACCACGCATAACCATACACATATGACTGCAAGCAAAATGAAATAAATAAAAGTAAATAAATTTTTATCTTTTATATGATAATTTGTTCCATTTAAAATAATACGTACACTCCTTCTACTACTACCGCCACACCTGCTGGCTGCACGGCTTGTGTTACGGCCACCGCTATCTGTTTAGTTAAACGTTCTTGTACCTGTAGTCGGCGTGAAAATATTTCCACAATTCTAAAAAAAAAAAAGAAAAATAATTCAATTTTTTTTTTTAAAGTTAATTTTCAATTATATCCGCTTACCTTGCTAATTTGCTAAGGCCTAATATTTTATTACAAGGCAAATAACCAATGGACACCTTGCCATAAAATGGAACTAAATGATGCTCGCACATGGAAAACATTTCAATATCTTTAACCACCACCATCTCATCATGGTCCTCATCAAAAACAGCACCATTTAAAACGTCTATATGAAGTAATGAAGAAACATAAAGAACATATTAAATGGTTACACTTTACTTACATATGTACATGTATTACAGAGAGTTAAAAAATTGTAAAAAAAATTCCTGCTTTGAAGGCCATTAGAATATAATTTATTTGGTATGAGAAAAACCGGTTGATTGTTATTGTAAATCATTTTTACATAGAATTTCAGTGAATAAAGAAATAAAACACAAAACTCATAAGAACTCTAACGAATATATACATACAAACGTACAAACGTAATAACAAAATGAAAGTTATTCACCTTCAATTTCTAGTAAAATCTTGCAACAGGTTTTCCATAAATACATTCATACTTGTGCTTATACGCAAGTACTTGTAAATCTATATAAGAACATTCTTCAAATATTGTATGATAAGTAGCTGATAGTAGTAGTAGTAGTAAGTAAGTAATAGTCCCGTAAAAGCTAAACTAAGCATCATCAATTTTATTATATATTCTACGCCATTGCTTCTTAATCATAATCGACATACAATTGAAAGTGTTTTCCAAGAAGAAAACGTCACATACTTTTCTAATCTATGCACTTCTCCATGCCTTCTCTTCCTCTCTCTCTCTCTCTCTCTCTCTCTCGCTCGCTACACTCAACAATTTCAAAAACACATGTACTTTTTTCTCTTAGCCAATTTACCTATACGGCTTGGTTTTATTCTCCACATTCCCGACATCTTAACAATGCCAAGGATGCATGCTTTAGAATAACTGCTAAAGTTATAAATCTGAAGCACGCACTCTTTCTCTTCCCACTTATAGTGGATATCTTTATGTATATCTTTACAGTTATAGCTGCACTAAGGTATTTGTTGTATTCTTTTATTCCTTTCCTTTTCTTTCCTTTCTATTGTAAATGACGCACAATAAGAGCGTACTAATTCTAGCGTTCGGTTTGTAACATTCACTTTATACCATTGATCATCGAATAACTCGAATTCAATGCAGTCATCACAAAGAATTAAGGTAGAATTGATCCATGGATCAGGCTTTAATTAATAAATGGAATTTTTCCAAAATTTTCCTCAGCGACTTCTACGGATACAAATGATAAACGACTGGGAGAGACCAGTATACATAACGGTTAAATTCGATGGTATTGATCTTCCTCCACATAAAATAACTGTTTTCTCTTAGTGCTCAAAATTCTTCTTCTTCCATATTCATTACTTTTGTGGTTTATTTGAAGACATGTGCTGCCAAAGCCCACCGAACACGGTCATAGGCTTATGGTGATACTGCTCCATTATATTCCAATTGTCGGTTTTGTAGTCAACGGTTTAAAAGTGGCGACGCGAATTGACCGGAAACGTAATTTTTTGGCCGCTTGCTGCAACTGTTTTCCAGCATACAGTGTTGCAGTTCAAATGGGAAGTTCTGTTACATCTAGGGTACCCGCTAAACATGGCGCCTCCTGATTACCACTTCTTCAGATCAGCGCAGCATGGCTTGGCTGGCACGGGGATCCGCAAAGCTGAAGAACTGCGAAAATTTGGTCGGCTGGTGGATCGCTGCCAAACCAATATAAATTCTTTCGCCCAATTTTCCACAATAAATGGCCTTTTCAAGTGAAAAAGTGATCAAAATTCTTGCAAAGACTTAATCTTATTAATACTCACCTACGATTAACTCGTGTGTGTGATATATGATTGAACGATAGGACGAAAAAATCATTTACCCGGTATACCCGATTGCATATTCTTTGTATCGTGCCTCTTTTTTTAGGAACTAGAGGTCCTATTTACATGTTTCGCCCTAACCGTATGGGAATTGTAGGCACGCATTTTATTTGCGATAAACGATAAGAAGGATAAGGATTTCTACATAAAATTTTCATGTTGTAAACGCAAATTGAACTGACGAATGGAGAACTGAAAGACAAGAACCATGTCATTATCCGGTGAAAAATAAATATATTATATAGCGTCTCCGATCTTTATCTTTTGGTGTAATAAATATTTCGTAAACCCAATACTGTCGCGCTGGTGCCAATCGGAAATTAGATTTAGGAAATTATTAAAGCAAATGAAAAGAAATTGAAGTCAAAGCATGCAGAGACTAGACGTTTTTTAAATATTACGTAATAATACTACTTATTCGATACTTGATCGGATGACCGGAGATTATCTCAGATTAGAAAAAAATTATCAAAAATTGTTTAATTACGAAAAAAAAAACGTTCTTTTATCAAAATCGAAAAACTGACACACATCCAAGCATACTTCCGAAACATATGACTCTTCAATTTTGTTTATAGCACGTGACCTTTCACTTCTGTTAAATATATATATGTTCTTGATAAATGACTTCGGAATTTTTATTTCTTTTCCAAAGGTTTACTGAACTTAAACATTACTTCAACATCTCTAGTGCCTAGGGGTATGAAATTTGTTATTAATATTGTTGGAAATACATTTTAGGATTAAAAGGGAACAACAAAGACTGTCGGTAACAAGGACACATTAACTTTGTGCGAATGTGTGCAACACCTAGAGGGACTTGAGATGGACCCATCTTTTGTTATACCCATCGACTTAGAATCACTTTTCGAATCGATTTAAGCTTGTCTGTCCGTCTTGTGTTCTACCTACAGGCGTTAATTTTTAAGATATTTTGATGAAATTTGGTACACCGACATGTTTTGGCTCGCGAACGTACGCTATTGAAAATGGTTCGGATCGGACCAATTGTTCGACCACTTACCATATAGTGCTTCATTTTGAAAAGCCGCTCTATGAACACCTGCAAGGTTGTATCAGGCATTTGCTTTTGGTCTGTGATCCACTACAGCGTTTAGCTTATTTTTTAAAGATAGACTATGTGCGGTATGATACGCACAATAAATATAATGTAAATATAAAATATAATAAAAAATTTTTAATTTTCGTTTGATAAAAATTTGTATTTATTTGAGACATTTTTGGCACAAACGCTATGCGCTTTCTAAGAAGTTGACAAGTAAGAACATTACAGTCCGGCAAGTCCATTAGATAATCTACAACTAGTAACGTAGTAACGTTCATGCAAAGTCACACTTTTCATGAAAGCCCGCATGCGGAACGGTGCCCGACGCATTACCGCATGAACCGATCCAAATTTTGCAAACTTTCCAGAAATTTTACTATTTTTCAGTGTCTGCCATAGAATACTAAAAATTACACTTTCTCTTTAGATCATGGCCTGCTTTTCATGATAACTCTTATGTATGTTAGGATCTAAAAAGCAGACCTACGTGGTTCAAATTCCCTATCGTTCGTTTTTTTGGTTAGTTTGCTACTATGGAGCAATTTTCATCATGAAATATGAAGAGCTTACTATTCATGAGAACACTTGTATGGAAGTGGTCTCCGTGTGATTAAAATTTGGTCCACGTTTCCTTATACGGGGCGGTATCTTAAAAAGTAGATTTGCGTGGTCCAAGTTCGGTAAGTTTGCCTTCTTTGGCAATTTTCTATTATGAACTCACTTTCGCCATAAAGTACTGAAAATTAGACCTTTTGACCTATAAAGGTATATGACCGGACGTTCAAAAAATCTCCCCAGCCGAATTTGTCATACAAATTTAGAATGTCGAAGTACTAGTGCTGAGCGAATCTTTCCAAAAAATTTTGGAAATTGCAATTTTTTTCCATATAACGAATTTTCAAAATATTTTTATATGTAGAGAGATCGAAAAGTGTATCGATCGAAATCATTTTTTTAATAGCGTAGCAAATTTCATCAAAATATATTAAAAGTTATAATATTTATGTTGAACCCAAAAATGTATTGACAGACATCGATTCAGAAAATGATTCTGTCTTTCTGAGAGCTACGTACGTCCGTATATATTCCGTATTGTATTCCGAGCAACTTTTCCTCTAAGGAATTATTTTCAGAATCATTTTCTGAATAGACTGAAGGATGTCTGTCCATCTCATCCGTCTGTCACTTTGTTTTTGTGTTGAGCAAATATTGGAGATCAAAAATCAGCACAATAGAAAATTGATTGGATCGGAAAATTCTGACAACTCATTAACCATAGAAAGCCCTATTTTGAAAAAGTCGTTCTATGGCATAAACGTTCTCTTTTTAATATTTCACAACAAAAGTCGTTGACAAATATTATTTTGGGATGCAAAATGAAGGCGTACAATTTAGACTGAATGAAACCATATTTCTCATCTCCTTCCATATGAATATTTTTGCTGACAATAAATCTTTATATGGCCACAAGATCCTATTTTTCGTACTTTACGATGAAAATCGATCTAAAATAATGATTTGACGTCTAAATTTGTTACAGTTGGCTTGAATCGACCTATGTGATTGATTGAACTCTTTCCCATACAAGGTTCCCCAAATAAAGTAAGTCTTCACATGGGGACGAACTTTCATTTTTGATATTTAATGATGAAAGTGGATGTAAAATAATAAGGCCATGGACAGAACTTAATTAACATTGGACCGCATATGGTCAGGTTTTGGGCCCCCTTCTATGTTAGAGCCCTCATAGGAAGTAAGCTTTTCCAGCAATGCGCAGGTTTTTCGACTTTTTTCGAAGAATGACAATAAATGAAGAATTATGTTAAACAATGTGTGGTTTAGAGTATTTGATAGATGGGTTTGCTTGACTACAACTCACCTTACGGTTTCTGGAAGTCAAGCTATGTTAAAGCCCACTGCTTATATCTACAACCATTATCGATGAATAGGAATAGAAATCGAAAAATACGTCTTAGAGGCTTCGCAAACAGATTTTGGTCATTCTGGCTCGTTTTAATTCTGCTCACCCGTCTGTCCATCCATGCGTTATGCGAATGTAAGTTATAAAAACTGTAACTTGCAACTTGTAACAAGATTTTATTTACTTATTGATTTATTAGAGCGAACTCTTCCTAGTTTATTAAATTGTACTTCTAAGACTAAGCGGGACACATATATATATCCAATCCCATCTAATAGGTCAGTGCAAGAATAGTTTCAATCATCCAATTATTACGCTCACAATGACGCAATAAGTAACAGCAAGTGTACCCTCAAACTGTTATCAAGGATCTACTTCAAGGTTGATACAATTGTCTTTTGATTGTTGAATTTAAACTTTTCCCAATGACGTAATTCTACTCTATGGAGTTAAAAAATCTATTTACGGATTATTTTCAATTTGTATTGATAAGGATTGATATTTTGGAATGATGAAAGCTAACCCTACTACACTACACACTTTGACTATCTAATTGATAAGGAAGCCAAAAGAGTGGAACAGTTCTTCTACCATTTTATAATTGCCTTGCTTTATATAACTGCTAACTAAGTTTATAAAATAAAATAATCAATTATAAATACAAAGCCCACACGCATGAAATGCATACATACAACACTTGCATATATCTACAAGCGTACATTATGGTATGGTACGCGTATCTTTACAATATCTCCCTTTTGACATTAAAATCTTCTCTATATATTGCCGACAGTTATATAAAACATTATGTATATGTATATATATATACATGCGTGTTTGTATATATGTGTTTGAAGAAATGTAATTATGGGTTTAGTTTTTCGAAAAGTGTGCACATTTTGCTTTTTAATGATAACAAAACTAATGAGAAATTGATGTTATCGTAAGATGCGGATGGAATCCGATGATCATTAATTTTAAGCTAAATCTCTAACCACGAAATCGTAGCGATAAACTATGTATGTCATTTTACTTCGAATCCGTATGTACTTAACTTAAACCAATCTTATAGCGCTTGAGATTAGAATAATTCTTGTTCTTTTTTTTTTTTTTTTTTTTTCGTACAACAATTTAGTTTTATTTAGCTTGATAACTTAAGAATGTAGGGATTTTTCGCCCATGCCAATTTTGCGGAAAATCAGGAAAATCTTCATATATTCTAGGTCTAGGTGTTGAAAGGTCCTTCAACAGGAGGTGTCATTTTCAATTTCACGCCACTTTTCAACTGTTAGCATACAACTGCGATTATGATAATATTTGAGAAGCGATACATGGATGGTTTTCGCTCTGCGTTCGCTGAATGTATGATTAACTTGATTAACTTTTCTTTGCCCTAAAACTAATGCCGCTAGCTACGCAGTTCATGAAACAATGGCATCATTGCGTTGTTGCTTCAAAAGTGAGTGAGGATTTCTAACTATATTTTAAGGAAATTCTAAAAAATGAACTAAAAGTTATTCGAAATGGTTTTTTCATTTTTTTCTATTTCCATAGACTGTTAAATAATCGGGCGAGTTTAAGACTGCACAACTTTCTCACTTAAGTTTTGCTTAATTTGTCTTGAAGCTATTTTTGAATTTGAATTTTGGAGACGAGGACAATTTTTGCGCCAAACCATTGAACCACTCTAGTGTTTCATTTAATATTCAAGCATTGTTTTCTTATAATTGTTAGTTCCACGTGAAAATCGCAGAAAAAGATAAACATGATGGTCTAGAATAAATTTTGGAATGGAATAATCAATCGATCGTAATCAAATGCGCGGAATAACATATATTGACCTGATATGTTGCATATGTATTACACTACAGACAAGTGTCGATCGACTGACACACATCTATTCTTAATAACAAGTAAGAACATAATAGTCAGACGACGACGACTATTGCTTAGCCTACACCACTTCGTTTAGTACAATTACTTCGTACCATAATTCCATGGCGATCAACTTCATGAAAGCCCGCATGTAGGAAAGTTAGATTTTCCTTTCATATAAGAGTTTGATTTTCGTGATAGCTCCTGTATATACCAGGGTCTAAAAGAATACCTCTATATGGTCCACATTACCTATCATTAATGATTTTGCTCAACCGCTGCTATGAATTAAATTTCATCATAAAATATTAAAATTTAAGCCTTTTTCGGAAGGGCTTAGTACTCATGAGATATCTCGTATCAAGTGTGGCCAAGAAATAGACTTATGCGGTTCAAACTAGGTCCACGTATATTTTTTATCCAATTATTATCATAAAAAAATTTTCATCACGGAAGAAATTAACAATTAAGCTTTTTTGGCATATAAAGGTTCATGTTTCATGAGAATCCTTGTATGTGGTGGTATCCAAAAAATAGACCTTTGTGGTCCAGTTTCCACCATGAAATATTGGAAATTCGATCTTTTTACGATATATAGATTCATTTTTCGTAGGAACGATTATATGAGAGGGGGTTCAAAAAATTGCCGCAGCCGGTCCAAAGTTTGCACATCAATTTAGAATGCCGAAGTGTTGCCACTTCACCACTTTTGCCGAGAAATTTTGAAAATTGCAATTTTTTTCCACGTAATGAGTTTTCAGAATAGGGCGCTGTATGGAAAGTGCTCGAAAAAGGGACTGATCCGAACCATTTTCAATAAGGTTCGTCCTTGCGCCAAGGTACGTTCGTGTACCCAATTTCATTAAAATGTCTCGTAAATTGCGGTCTGCAGCTTGAACACAAAATTACATGGACAGATGGATAGACGGATAGACAAGCTTAAATCGATTTAGAAACTGATTCTGAATCGATCGGCACTAAAAGGATGCGTTTATCCGGGTGTTACATATGTCGACACGAACTAACCACAGGTGGTATAGGGTATACGATGATTATTTTTGTTTTCTTTTTTTTATAGAAAGCAAATTTTATTGGCTCGTAAATCTAACTTTAAAAAGTATTGAACTTTACATAGCGAGCAGGTCTCATTCTACTCTCTAAGGCTTTTTCATGCACATGCATTTCCAAGAATATGATCAAGAAGCGAAATATTTCATATCATTCGTTCATTTACTTACCCTCTAAGTTTTGATCGTAGCCCTTAGTGAAGAACAGCATTGCTTTTGCTGCTCTTTCGGGGGTTTTTATTAAACCCTGACGATCGGGATTTTCACCTAAGCCACCTAACAATAAACGGTACGAATTGGCCATATCGGGCAGCAAGGCCTCTCGCGTTGGCGGTTTATGATCCAACTCCAGATCATGATGAAATGGACAATTTTCGTGACCTGCAGAAAAGATAAGCAAAGTAGAAGAAGAACTTATTATTGCTATCAATTACAATCTTTAGTTTAGTTTGTTATCAATCAATTCATTCATGTAAGTGAAATGCTTTTTATTTCATTTCTGAGTAACTAAGCGTTTGTTGTTGTTATACAAATGCAAAAAAATAATTTCACATGCTTTTCGATAATAGGACGGGGGATAGTAGTGAAAGTGGAAAAAAAAGTCTCGAAAAACAAAAAAAAAAAAAGAAAATCACCTGGTGTTGTTGACGTTCTCGGTGTACAAGGAGTCTTCGGCCGACCGCCGCTACTATCACTACTTGAGACACTTGTTGTCTCTTCTCTTTCAGCTATAATGCCGTTCGTTTTTAAAACTAACTTGGGTCGTGCATGGGCCATCGTAGCGCTATTGCTAAAATCACTGAATCCTGCACCAGTCCCGTTAATTGGACTTATGTCCTCAGTTTGCGATAAAGTACGATCACGAGATGGTGTACTGCTAGTTGAACAGACGCTATTGTTACGACCGCGTGAAAGGATATGAGCTTGCGGAAAATTTGTATCATCGATGGCATCGTTCAACTCACTAGCACTCATTTCGGACAATTGCCGTGTAAAACTCATCTTGCAAAACACTAACACGCACTTTTATTTATATATATATATATATATATATATATACGTATGTATATATAATTATGTGAGAAGTATTTATCAGTATAAAAAAAAAAAAAATAATAAATAAATAAAAGAAAATAGTGAGTTTTAAAATTTTGTTTAGCTTAAGTTTTAGAATTTTTTTTTTTATTTTTTTAACTTAAGTTTCTTGCTTGTTGTTTTTGTAAAAACAGAAATGAAGAAACAAAAAAAAAAAAACAAATAAATGAAGTAAAATAAACACTTTGAATGTAGAAACGCAGCACAGCAAATAAGAAGGCAAGGAAAAATTATAAAATTCTCTTAGAGTCGTTGTTTTGATATGAACCAACAGCACAAATATTATAAAGCAACTGAATGGATGAGGAGACACGAGTATACAAAAATTTAAATTGGTCTAGAGCATCAACATTAACAGCTCATTTTAATTAAAGCTTAAAAGCTTACAAAGCTCCATAATTTCATAAGCAATTCTCTTCTTATTCTCCCTCTTCTTTCCCTCTCTATTTCTCCAAAAATAAGATTCCTTTTTCGTGGTAATCAGCAGCAAAACCCGAAGTGCTAAAGCAATTTTGTACTTTTGCTAGAGAAGCGAAGAGGCGAAAAGACGACAGTATTTATTACGCGTTTTATAATTGGGGGGGAATGTGATTGTATCTCGTCTAAGTCAAGTCAAATTTTGTGCAAAATGTTTAACACGTTAACTACCACACACTATGGAAATCACATATACAGGTAAAATCACATTGCGCGGCAACGGGTGTCCTTTGAACGACAAAAAACAATGTAAACACGAAACAAGTAAGAAATTTAAATTCGTTCGGGACCGAATCTTTTGTACCCATCACTGTTATCCTAAAAAAGACAAAAAAAAGTAAAGAAAAGAAGTTTTCATGTTCTATAATAGGTAGTGGGCGTGGCTGATTTTTTTCTATTTTCAAAATAAAAGTTTGTTGTCCCATAGGCGTGTTGGCGTTGTAGGTATGTCCTTGGAAAAGTGTTTTCCACAAATACTACAAAGTTGCGCAGACAGACAGATGGACAAATTAACAACCGGACTTGCTTAGGTGCATTTCAAATTCGAAACTGGCCAAGAATTTATATACTTTATAAGGTTCATGAACCTTGTTTCTGCGCTCTGTAAAGATATTGAGAAAAAAAATCAAATTTCGATACACTCTAATATTGGGTAGGCGTGGTCAAATTTTCCTATTTTTTTACAGACATTACAGTGTTATCCATAGAATATGCGTTCAATTTTTTGTACGTATATCTGCTATAGTTTATGAATAATGATCAAAAATCCATTTTTTATTTCTTTTGGAAAACAGAAATGCTCTTAGTTTACGTGGTGCTGTGGATGTATCCTTTGACCGATTTTGTCCATTTTCAATGCTAAGCTGCGTGCAAACATTTCCAATGTTTCCGACAAATTTGAAGTCGGTAGCTTCATTTTTGCGGCCAGGAGAATATGTTACAACAGAAATTACATAGACGGACAGACGGACAGACGGACAAGCTTAAATCGATTTAGAATGTGATGCTGATCAAGAATATATATACTTTGTGAAGTCTCTGATACTTCCTCCTGGGCGTTGCAACGTTTTGACTCATCCTTCGGTGATGGGTCTAAAAATAAGTTTCTTCATTGATTCCACCTTCTGTCATAGATAGATTTTTCTTGTTGCCAACTTAATTACTAACCTAATCAATGTACCCGTTGTCTGACGTATTCATATACGAGGGAGTTTTCTAAAAATACCAGACTTTGCGTTAATGAGATTAGAAGGTCCACTGTCTGCTTTACTTAAATAAACGCAGAAGATCTAAGTCGGTAGTCAATTTTAAATACATATGAGTATTATTATCTTTATACTTCTATACCACTATAAGCTTTTTTGTGAAAGTATTGGTGATGGCGACGAGATGTACGTCGAGATATTTCGTCGATCAGCCAAATTAAATAGTCAGCAGCAGTAGTAGTGTGGTTGGTAGACTTGCGGACAATTCTTGTGGAACATCCTTCTACTATGAAGACGCGTAATACTAAATGTCAAATATGCACACAAAAGCAAAAAAATCAAATTGAAATACATCCAGCATACTTGGAATACTTGCAACGATCAAGAAAATAAAAAAATTCAGCGACATTCCAAACGTTTCCTTGAAGGACACGTCGCTCAGTTCCAAACGATATTCATTCCAATGTAGTTTAAAGTACACATTGAAGAAATATTTTCTTATCACTTTTGGGTAATTATTTATCTGTCTAATGCAGTCTGCAGCGAATGACTAAAATATGATGAGGATTTTTTTTTTGTTTTTTGATTACGCGATGTCTACCATCAGTGAATACGAAAATTTGCACTGCAGAGAGAATAGAGAATTGTACTCAAATAGCGTCAGAATCTACTACCGAGAATACCATTTCTGCCATTATAGAAATGGAACTAATTCTTGTATCGTTCATAGCAGAAGTCCACTTAAATTACAAACAAGAACACAAACTGACTATGAGTGAGTTTTTATAAAAATTTTCAACATTTTCTACTGTCTACGACCTAAAATACGGCAGTTTCGGAATTTTTTATGTCCACTATTTTCATCCTAAAAAGAAAACAAGCTGGAAAAGAGAAAACTTAGTATACAGTTATATAACATTAGGTGAGCGCGGCTGATTCTTTTCATTTTTACACGGATACTGGATCATCCACGTGGACATTATTGTAGCTCTTCTAGCTTATGAGCTAATGAGCAAAGAAAAGCAAGCTGTTTGCTTTTGAAAACCCAGATGGTCCGGGTCGAGATATGGCTTTTTGGAACATTAGTTTGCTTGCGAGAACTTACAATTGCTTTGTAAAACCGAAAATCGATAACCTCTTCTTCTTTCTGCTACCGGGACAATGTTTACCATATACAGATATATGTACAGACGTACAGACAAATCGACAGGCGAACATGCCTACAACAATTCCGAATTTGATAATGCTCGAAAGTATACACATTTTATAGGATCATTGAAGCTTGCTTCTGGACGTTACAAAAATTTCCACGGAATATAAAATGATGATGAACTGAATATGAATCGGTGATGAGTGTAGATAAGTTCGGTTTGAATCCAAAATAATACTTTTCCCTATGGTATTTATTATTACGTTTCCGCGCTGAAACGTGTTGACGTTGAAAATTAAATTACTTTCATTTAGCTAAGCATAATTTTTGTGTGTTAGCTTAGTATGACCATTAGTGACAATGGAATATGCGTTGCTTGTGTAGTCGCTCCCTTATCGATGCCTAGTTAATTCTATTCGTAAATCGCTGTAGAAGCGTTTTGGGCTTTTTGCGCTTAGAAAGTGAGGCTGGTAGCCACGTGCTCCTTTATCACCATATAAGAATAGGCCGCTACTTACATCTTTACCGTCACTCGAGAAATGTACACTAATCCTAGGCATTGTCTTCATGGTAAAGTTCATTAAATGAGATTAACTTTAATGTTCCTATCTGCCCGATGAGGGTTCGACTATGAACTTTTTGATCCACTTTGCGTCCTCTGTAACACTTTGAAATAGGTTTATAAACTAATCTCTTTATCGGATGATCTTGCTTTCGTTAAAACTGCTCTTTTTCAGACCCTTGTGCTGACGTTCATTTTTTTCTACCAAAAATTATACTGTTATTGAGATGCGCTAAGCCAACTTACTAAATAATATCTCACGTGGTGCACCCTTAATCGATGTACCTCACTAGAGTGGATGGAACCATGCAGCAGACGAAGATTTCGATTTTTATTTTTGCTTATTCTTATTTACACACATTAATTTCTCTTCTTAACTTGTAACTAGGTTAAGGCTTTACTGCCAAGGTTATCTACCTCTCCTAAGGTTATATACCTTGGCTTGATCTAAGCTGTGGCTGCGTGCTTTCTAATTAAAGAAATAAAGTATCGCTACCCTAACTAAGTATAATGTTTAGAAAAGAGATAAGGGCGTACCTGGTATTTACTTTGCAAATTGGTTCTTGTATGAGTAAAGGTACATCCCTTTCGGGGTTTATCAAAAACCATGTCTCAAGAATTTCAATAATATTTATATTACCATATACAAGCCTGTTTATTTCCCTAGGTAGACTAATCCTCAATTTATAAGCAATCCTAAGTTTGTGGCAGTAAGGTTGCCCCATATACAAGCCTGTTTATTTCCCTAGGTGGACCAATTTATGGCAGTATGCTTGCCCCATATACAAGCCCGTTTATTTCCCTAGGTAGACTAATCTTAAATATATGGCAGTATGCTTGCCCCATATACAAGCCCGTTAATTCCCTAGGTAGACTAATCTTAAATATATGGCAGTATGGTTGCCGCATATACAAGCCTGTTTATTTCTTTAGGCGGACCAATCTTAAATTTATGGCAGTATGGTTGCCACATGGCTTGTATCGGATCCGTTTAAAAGCCCTTTCTTTTTTTTTTTATTATTTTCCCTTCGTGAACTTGGCTGGACTTGGGATTTTGTCATACAAAAGTAGATTGCATCCCATAAATATGCCTGCGATCCCCACGCAACGCAGGAGAGTAGTTTTTTTTTGGTTAAACTTTTATACGTTGACATTGACTTTTCTGCACGTCTACAAGTGCATTAGTTTCTTTCCTGCTTAGCCGTCCGATTGCAAAAAAAGTGATATGAACTGTCACCTCACTTCATAAAATCTGTAACGTTGTTTATTCGGTATTTTCCTTAATATAAATAATAAAAGAAATATTTTAAGAAATGATTAATCAATCATTCTTCACGTATACCCTGGAACGGACGTTAATGTATTTACTATTACATTATCAATGAGTAGATGTTAAGGTAAACGAGATCACATATATGTACATACACACAGAAACATATGAACGCATATAACTGTTCATACGAATTTTTTAGCTGAACATTGAAGAAAAAATAAGTAAAGTTTTCCCCAGTAACGCGAGTGTGTGTTAAAGTGTTCGCTTTTAAAATTCAATGTTGTTACAACTACTTGTTGCGGTGTCATAAAATTTTTATGAGCGACTTCACTTCAACCTTAAAGTGTTTCTAACAAAATAGCGTAAAACATTTGTTCTTTTACGTTTATTGCCTATGATGGCAACTGAACAGAAATCTGGGCAAGGTTAACGTTACGTTATGAAATTTGGTTAATGTAAATAATTTTATATCAAGTATATATGTATGTATATATGTAAGCAAAAAATGTAAAATATATAAAATATATAAAAAGGTATGATTAGCGCCCGTTCCTTTTGCGAGAGGGATATAGAAGTCAATCAAAGTAATAGGATTTTCACAAATAAAATATTTTTTTCAATTTTATTTGGGTTTTTATTTCAATAAATTAAACGTAAAATTGTTTAACAAATTTAACGTAACTTGCTTTTACGAACATTCCTTCAAACCTAAAATATGTATCAGTGCTCAAGAATATATATATATATATATATATATATATATATATATATAGTATACATGCATGTTTTCTTGACATAGTTGAAGTTCACCTCCTGATTAAGAATTTCCGTTATTGAAAACGAAAAGCGAACGCCATGACCACAAACATAAAAAAATTGTGTTTCTACACAACTTTTGTTGTGTTGCGTTACTATAAGCTAAAGACGCCATTATATAATATATCGGTCAATAATTCCCGGGATTGAAAACTTTTCGATAATGCGTATCCCGAAATGACGCTTGTGAAAAAACGGATCATTTGTTTATCATTTACAGAGAGGAACAGTGGAAAAAAATCCGAATTTCCCGGGTTGAGTAGATTGCTTTTAAAGGCCACCGTGTTCGAAACTACTATGGCGTGAAACTATTCTCGGGGGAAAATAACGAGTTTTCGGCCGCTTGCTAATTTTCAATGAGGTCGTGCGAACTGTAATAATACTGAACGCATCAGATATCAGAATATATCAAAGGCGGAAAAAAAATCCTCAAAATCAGTGTCATAAAGTTGACAAGAGATAGCCGACATACTAAAGACATCAAAAGACAAATTATTTGCTATTTTAGATGAAAATTTTGGCAAAAGATAACTGTTTTCCAAGCGGATGCTGTGTTTACTCGCAACGAAAAAACTCATCAAACTAGTAGGTGGAAGTGCCGGAACACCGGAACTGTTCAAGCGCAGTTAAAACGATTGCTTCGTGCCCTATGTGCGAATGGACAAAACGTGTATCCACTACCATATTCCGGAATCAAAGCGACAATATTGATTGTAAGCCTAACATATTATTAGATAAACAAAAAACTTTTTGCCGTATTTTGCAGTAGAAGTCACTAGTCATTAATCATATCAAGCAAAAAATAGTTGAAAACTTCATAAATAATTTAAAAATATTGGATCAGGCGAACAAAATAGATCATGTTTGGCAATAATAGGGGAAAAGGATCGTGGATCGCTGTTGAGATTGGCAGAGAATCGTTCAACGTGGTCGACCGTTTGATTCCATTCGCCACTGTCAACAAGTGATGTGATTAAAGCGTGCAACTGATATAAGCCCTATGACCTAAACAATGACACGGTAAAAATTAAAAGAAGTGAAGATGAGACATTACCGCATCTATCATACGGTTCGGATCTTGGCCATTTCTCATTACAACCTTTTTTTTTGTGTTTACTCTCTGTATAAGTCTCTCTATCATACGGTTTGGATCCTGCCCACTTTCCGTTACAACTTTTTTTTTTGATCCCTGCGCAAGTCTCTCTATCAAACGGTTTGGATCCTGCTCACTTTCCGTTACAACTTTTTCC
>KK502516.1:0-42061 GCA_000688735.1 Glossina austeni
TATATATATATATAAATGGATATTTCTAACACTTTCTTGGGCATCTTCGGAAAATCGGTTTTGCAAAAATAATAATCAAAATTCTTTTGAAATTGTAAGCAGAATTACTGCTAATCGATCAATGGATACGTCCTTAAGTAATAAAAAATTGTTTGAAAATATTATGTGTCCGCTAGGTATGACGGGTGCACCAGATTCGCTTCGAAGCGAATGTGCATTTCATCCTTCTCGGCTTTCCATGCAAACAGAAAAGATTATATTTGCTTTCGGTCATATGAGGCTGGGTATATTAGCAGATCCGTCTAATATGAATGCGTTGTGTACAGTCAATTGTGAAAAGTTGTTTTCAGATTTGTGAGATAGTTTTATGAATGCGCCGTAAAAGCACAAATACAACAACCCTTTGAATCTCGAATACGATAAAGAACTTCCATTAAAAAAAGAAAATTAACTTTTTATTTAAAAGCATAAGTATATTCTTTAAATAATAACATTTTGTTAAAACAGATGATAAATGTATAAAAAAAAAAATACTTTTGGAAAACTGCATGACTGTATAAGCATCTCAAAAAAGTGAACAAAAATACGTTAAAAGCGTACGTGGGCAAGAGTGGCCGTTAAGTACCTTACGCCTTGTCCATCTAATACTGTTTTTTTGCTTATTTTCATCATTAAACAGTAAAAATTACTCCCTACTACCTTATCCCCTAAACAATATCCATTTTCAATAGTCAAATGCCACCGTACCAGATGCTATCAAAATATATCGATAATTACAGTCCAAGAAGACAAGGACAGGCATGAAACAGACAAGCGTCGGACAAAAAAGAAAAAAATTGAATAAAAATGATAAGTTCATCTCATATTCTACTCGCAGTTGCATATATACGTACAAACTAAGTATGCCTCACCACAAGTGCTTTTTTTTCTGAAATTATAATTTCGTATTTATTACACAAGCATCCTGTTGCGAGCAATCGATTTATTACAAACTACTACATTAAGCAGCGCAATAAAGTACAGTAGGGATCAAAGTGGGAAAAATTTCTGGAATATCGAACGATGTGTCTATGGACGTTTGTATGCGCGTGCATGGGCGTTGGAAAATCTAACCAGATTATGCACGTAGTTTTTGGTTTTCTAGAAACGAGAAAATTCAATCAAATTTGACACCTAACGTGACCTCAAATATCACTCTAAAAAACCCTAGAAATGAACAACACATTAAGCCGAAAACGTGCTTAAAGCACTACGTCGCTCACTCAAGCAAAAACACATATATCGCAAACCGCGTCCTTACCTATGTAACGTATGTGAAATAGATGATAAATGATAGTAACAAACTTCAAATAGCGAAAACGCTAAGAAAAATAAAATCATAGGGAGAGAGAAAAAATTGCAAAAAGCAAAAGTGTGTGCTGGTCAGGTTCAATACAAACAAAAATATTTTTTAAATAATTAAGTATAGAAACAAATATATAAATTTAGTATTCAAGGGAAATCCCAAATGGTGGATACACCAATGGGAGTACCAGCTAGCCGGAGCAAATTTAACTTTTTGGATTTTCATCTCCATTAGGGACTTAAAATAAATTTCTGGATATTAGAATATTAGAATTTATTGAAACTGATTTGTTGCATTCAGATTTTTTCCATTTTTAACTTTCTATGTACAAATTACGGAAAGTCGCTTCATGATCATTAATAATACGATGCTCTCAGACTGATGGCATTGACTTCTGCGATGACTCGCGAATGTCGGGTCTTTGGCGGCGTCTAACATAAATGTTTAAATGGTTTTTGAATAGTGAATAGGAAATAGTGCACTGTTCCGAAAACCCTTCTTAACTCACCTTTGTTATTGTTGTCTGAATACCATATCATTCCATATGTCCTGTCAATGCAATTTTGCGTTCAATAACCAGTTTGCTATTTTCCAGACATTTTAACGAACTTTCATTTATCCAATTTATTGTTACCCAAGCACCAGAACCCTATTGAAAATGTATTGGATAGATTCATTGTTACGACCCCTTCTCATTTGGAAGAAGTCGTGGTACGAAAAAAATTTTTTTTCCAAAGTTTCTCCACAATTATCGTTAAGCAATAATACTTGAACATACTGCCACAAATCAACAGCAATTTTGATTCGGATTGACTAGTTTTTTGAACCCCCTTCTACGTAAGCCTTCCAACGAGAGTAAAACTTTATGTGGCGAAAAAGCCTAAGACTTTATGATGAAAAATGGTCAATAATAATAATTTCACATGAAAATTGATTCTATATTATTTGGACCACGTAAGCCGATTTATTGGATTTCACTGCTTATAACTATTCTCAAGAAAAGTAAAAATCTATTGGAAAACAAATTCTGATTTTTGTTATTTTATTCAAAATATGACATAAAACAAATTAAGGCAAGTGGCGCAGTTTATTGTATGTGTGCTCTATTATATAATACTTTTATATGTTTCCAAACGCTTTCGCTTCTGATAAATGGTTCCGTGCACTTTTGTGGCGATTTTCGCTTGAGCTTGTAAATTATTATGTTCATCTAATATTGGAAATTTGGAAATTTTTAGATCCGCGTGTTGCACGCCCCTTGAACCTTAATCTGTTACGTAAAAGGCATATATGATAAGCTTGTGTATCAATTTTTCTATTTTTTTCCTTTTCCTCCAGCTGAAAGATATCCACCAGCATTTACTTTCTTTAGCTACAGCGAAAAGATTTACACGGCATAAGTATGCCTAGTTCCAGTGGTAAAGAGGCCTTAAGCCGCTTACATTACAGTTCGTAGCTATGTACTAAGGGGCGCTGTAAAATTAAACAAAATCTGTACTTGCCGTCGTAACACCAATCGAGAGAATGTTTACGCGTACATCTTGTCCTTTCTAGAGCCAAATGAAAATTCGACCAAAAACAGTTTCCGACTAGATAAGTAACTCTCTTAGAATTATTTATATTTGTTTCAAGCGTTTGTCCATCCTTCATTACTGTGTCTGTACTATAAATGAAAACTTTATAGTAATGTATACCAAAATGATTGGTTATCAAACGGCAAACTTGAAGCAGCTATTTCAGCGTTAGCTGCATCATTGGTAAAATTCATTTATTTTTTATAAAATTGAAAAAAAAAGTGCTTCACTTTTTCATTCGAATACTTTGTTTATTGTTTCATTTAAAGTGATTTTTCAAAAAAAAAAAAAAATCTGACTTTAAGTGTTCAAAGCCATCATTTACAAAACACTCAATTAAAGCTAAATGTTGCTGCTCAACAAAGCAATGTCAGTAACATTAACAAACAGCAAACAAGTGACTTTTATATAAATACAATCTTTTTTTTTTGTTTTTAATTTGAAAGGAGATAAAAATAGAATACAAAACAATACATTTCCTACCCCGTTCCTCCAGTTGTTGGGAACAATGAAAAAATAACAGTAAGTTAAAAAAAAAAAAAACAAAAGCCAACCTTTTCCGTTTTACGCAATTGACATGCAAGGATATCCGTTGTATTAAAACACAAAAAAAAGAAGAAGAAGAAAAAAAAACAATACTCGAAGAAAAATGCAACAGACAATGAAGGCAACAGTAGCAACGACAGTAACGACAGTAACGACAACAACTATAAACAAGCATAATAAATGATGTCTAGGTAGAAGTAAGAAAATAAACAAAAAAGAAAAGCGAATGGAGAAAAAAAGAAGAGCAAAATCAAAATCCTTAAGTCGAACAAGTAGTACAGAGCCAAACAGCGACAAAATGAACTTGTAATAAGAGCATTATGCATACGTATAGTACGCAGATTTAATAAACATATGTTAGCAATGCCATCGTCATAAGAATATAAGAGGAAGGACTAAGTTTGCATGTAATGAGTATTAGATAGCAGATTGGATAAAAGAGAGAGGGAGAGAGGGATAGAAAAAATAAAGGATCTTCATGTCGTAAATTTGAACTTTTTCATTAGTGAAATAAGAAAATATGAGACAATAATTGAAAACTCCTATCGGATAAAAAAATGGAGAAAAACAAAACTTTGAGCGAAACTATTATTATTTGTTTAGTTCTGGTAAGCGTTCTTAGCCAAAATGCCAGACCCGTACCTTCTATAGCTTGCATTATTATTGACAGAATAATTTTGAAATTTGCATTTTCTGTACGTCGTGCCAGCTTTTAATGGCTCTGACGTGTTGATAGACAAATTTTAGTGTAAAATTAAATCCATGAAATCAACTGGAAAGATAACTGTAAACAAATGCTTTAACTCTTTACTTCTAATCATAAATAAACAAATGGCAAAATGAACAGTTGCCAAATGTTGTTTGAATTTTATCTTAACATGCCAACCTGATTCATTAATAATATTGTGTGTTACGAAAAGAATGATAAAATTGATATATCTTGAAATAAAGAATTTCCGATAGAAAGAACATGAGCTCTTGTTTGCAAAGCAATTGCATATGCATTTTGAAATGTGTTCATTTGCTTAATCAGATAATTTTAAAGACCATTCTTCTCTTTATAAAAGGCTGGAAGGTTTTCCATCATCTCAGAAAAAAAAGAAAAATGCAAACAAAAGATTTTATTTTGTACGTGTATATCCATACCTAAGCTAGCAAAAGTATGAAGATAATATCAACTTTTCATAGATAATGAGACACAATCTAAAAGAAAATCCAAAAAAATATGTCAAATCTGACGAAACGACAAGTCGATTAACTTCATTTAGGAAGTAAAATTGTGTATACAAGATACCTACTCTTTAACAATTTTCGTTTAAGGAAAAACACATGGCTTTCTTTGCACTTTATTTATTAAAGATTAAATTCGATGTAAGCGTGTGGTTGTTAACAGAGGAGGAAGTGACTTGAGAGCAATACTAACCGAGTATTTCAGAAAGATAGATGGATAGATAGAAAGAGAAAGAGAGAGAGAGAGAGAGAGAGAGAGAGAGAGAGAGAGGAAAAGAAAGAAAGAAAGAAAGAAAGAGAGAGACAGAGAGAGAGAGAGAGAGAGAGAGAGAGATAGAGTATATTTGAACTGTAACATAGCCAAATAAATAATGAGACACGCCAAGAAGATTTTCAAAAAAAAAAGAAACAAAATCGCTAGGGCTGTTAATAGCCGCCATTGAACTGTTTGCCCTTTCATTTTCATCGTTTGTATGGAAAAACGGTTCCTTGCATTAGCATTCGGCGTATTTAAGGGGATATGCGCAATGGTGTACACAGAAGTTTATATACGCGGGAAAAAATCATATCATAGATAGCATATATCAAATGGTTTCGTGAATATTGAACAATTCCACATTCCCTACAATCCTCGTGTTGCTCTTCCTCTTCCGTTTTGTAATTTGTGTGGTTGCTTTGATTGGCTGAGTGTTGGCTGTACTTTTAAGTATGCTTTATAATCCACAACTTAAGTATTTCGACTGGGTTGCGACTTATTGTTCCATTTTTATACCCTTCACCAAAGGATGAAGTGTGTATTAGTTTTGTCATAACGTTTGCAATGCCCAGAAAGAAGCATTAGAGACCCCAGAAAGTATATATTAATATATTCTTGATCAGCATCAAATTCTAAGTCGATTTAAGCATGTCCGTCTGGACTGGAAAATAATGACCACGCCAACCAAACATTGCAGTATATTAAAATTTAGTTGCTTTTTCAATACCTTTCTAACGCGCAGAAACAAGCTTCAAAAACCCCATAAAGTTTACAAATTCTTGGCCAGTTTTAAATTTAAGATGTCCGACTGTTCGTTTGTCCATCTATTTGTTTGCGCAACTTTGTAGTATTTGTGATAAAATTTTCCCGTTAGCGACAATGAAGGTATCGCCTACAAATTTGCAAAAGAATTTGGAATTGATCCAAACGCCTACAATGCCGACATGCCTATGCGGCAAAAACTTCTTTATTGAAATACTCTTAATGGAAAATCATTCTCTTGAAAATAGTAGAAATTAGCTGCGTTCACTCCATGAGCATGAAAATTTTGTGCTTTTATTTCTTTTGTCTTTGTGAGGGTAAAGGTGATGGATATAAAAGATTCGGTCTCGACCGAACTTGATTTTCTTACCTGTTATATTTGATGAGAAAACCTCAACAATTATAGGATTCTTGAGGATTGAAGTAATTACCAAAGTGACACTAGGCCACCAATGTAGCTCACTTTTCTTGAGGGTTGCGTCTTTGCTAAAAATAGCTAATAAAATAAGAGTTAGAAGAAGAAGTAGTGAGTGCCAATGTGTAGCAAACTAAAACTTTAATTATGAGCACAAAATCTGTCAGGCATATGCACAGTATAAACACGAAAAGAGTAATACAAATAACGCATGACTACTCCAATTTTTTAATAGGTCGTACAATGTCCTATAAAATTAACAGAAAACCCCAGTTTCGTTGCCATGTTCATGGTGCACCATCGCCAAAATCTACCTTGCATGCGCATCCTATATATGTCTCAATAATGGTTTTAAACACGCTATGCGTATTGCACTTTTTCTCCAAAATTTATATGGTGAGCAGTAACGATAAATATTTTTTGAATTTCTCATAACATAAAGCATTGTTTCGTTTTTTATTTATGTTTATATTTTCTGTTTTTTTTTTTTTTTTTGGTTAAATTTTTATAATCAGATATCGCCCTTCGCAAAAGCGCGAATCTATATCAGCGTAGCCGATCTTCAAAAAAATGTGAAGTACGCATGTTACGCTCATTTCACGCCAATCAGTAATTAAATATTGTTGTGAGTCCTGTACCCAAACAAGCCGCTTAATACAATTATTCATCTTCCTTCTGCTACAAAATGAATCGTTGATATTAATTATTTCATATTTTATGAATAACAAATATCGCTTATTAAGTTTTGTTTTTATTAATTTACGTAACGGTTATATGCTCTGTATATACGTGTGATCAAAAACAAAAATGAATAAATGCTGATTTGAAATTAAATGTTTACTTCGTTAAGCTTGTCCGCAAATGCAGCCCGCTTTGCTTTATTACTCTCAACAAAATATGAAAATAGTAAATATGAATAAAGGCTAAAGAGTATTCAGCAACTATAGCAATAGTAGAGACGGCGAGGTAGAGACTAGAATTGAGGTAAGGTGACTTTTTGTAACTGCATGATGTCGCCGTTGTCGCTTAATGGGAAAAAGGATGAAAAGGACGTCAATTTTGCAGCTACCTAACCGTTAGACGTCTGCAAAAGTGTAAAGATGAACGTCAAAGATTGAATATGTTTGAATATGTGCGATAATACGACATCAACGAGAACTAACTTTGCGTTAGTAAATCTTTTCATATGTTGCCAACATAATACTCCTTTAATATGTCGTTGTCGTGACGCTCTTTTTTCATGAAATTCTCACAAATAGTGTTTATACAGATAAACACACAACTGCAGATGTACATATGTATATTTTTGGGATTAATGCTGAATAGGTGATGCGACTATCTTAGTATAGAGGTATATGTACATATGTACAGTGTGCAAGACTTTGAATAGAGTTACTGAGAAAAAAGACTCGGGGTTTTATACATACAGTTGCACTTTATTAAGGTTTTTTGAAAGAAAACCTTTTTCGTTTTTTTAAACAGTGTATGTAGCAAAGTGTTGGTTGTGAAAAGCTTGTTTTATTAAAGTTTAATAAAGAATCCCTAAATAGGAAGAGATGTTTGCTCTCTCTTTTTTTTTTTTAAATCTTTCCTGTGGTTGACTGTTTGTATGTTAATTTTGGTAAAATGTCATAATTCAGACCGTCATAATATTTAAGACTTTCCGGATGTATGGTACCTACGGAAGTCACGGTATATTAAGCCGTCCACATTCATTCACAATTTAATATTTTTATCTTTTTGCGTTTATTCCTTATTCACCAACTTTCAGACTTATGTCTGCAGAGTAGTTACAAGTGTGTTAAGAATTTCTCCAATCAAATCATTATTATAATGGCCGTAGAAGAGTGGGGGAGGTCATGCCAAAAATGATAGTGTTGTGATATTTCAGCACAAAGGCACGGAGCGTGAATTACCTGAAAATCTTGCTTAGAAATAATGTTCAAAAGTTAATAATTATCGTTTATTGATCAGGTTTGAAAGTACACCCAGTTTTGTATTATATATAGTGAAAGTCTTTAGTTTGCTAATTTAGGTAAAAAATTACTGACTACTGGTGCTGTGACACGTTAGGTGTAGAAAAGAAGCATTGCTTTTGCGCCGCTGCGTCACGTTGTTCTTAACAAGTCCGAAAGAATATTTTTTATGTACTTTGCATACTAGCAACTAAATGCTATTCGGATGTTAGGGCTTATCAGAAATTTTCCAGCGAAAAGCTCTTAGAAATGATTTAAGACATTCTTATATATCGTATGGGGATCATTGTTCAAACCAATTACTCTTCCTATTGCCCATCTTTTTCTTATAGTTTGCTCATAAATTACTTTAAATCTGAATTCGTTATGTACCCGCAGTTTGTCTGCTTCTTTTCGCTTCTGGCTTGTTAGCTGGTCTTTCTTCTCTAAATAGAAAGGCGTATATACATATATGTGTGTATATATTCACGGTATTTTTTTATTTCTTTTTTTTATATTCATTGAAGCATATTTATATTTATAAGAAAATGACAAGCAATTTTATTTAGCAGTTGTTTACCTAACTGCCACAGAGTGTACGACGTGTTAAGCAACAGCAAAGAATTTAGTTCATTCCGCTTAAAGTGCAAGCATGTACTCTTACGTTGTATGAAAAGGTTTCTTTTAGTTATTGCTGTTGCTGTTGCTGTTGCTATTGCTGTTGCCGTTTTTTTGGCTAACCCAACTTTGTTAATATTTAAACTGAAAAAAAAAAAAGGTGTTGCTGTCTCGGCTGCTAATGTGGGTGGTGTTTTCATTTTCCTCGTCATCATCATCAGTTCTTATTTTATGACTCTAAACATTTTTCACGTTTTCTTTTTTTAACCAGAGTATACATCAGGCAAAAAAAAAAAAAAATAGGATAGAGAAAATGAAGAAACTTAGTTTTATTGGCACGTACTTGCTTTAATGCTTAAATGTGAAGTGCCTTACCACTGTTGCTGACACTTGCTTTTTTTTTTTTTCGTTTTTGTGAATTATTTTTGCAGTAACAAATATATATTGAAGTGAAAAACCCTTATAATCATCATCATCGTCTTGGTGTTGATTGCGTTAATGAGTTGCTACTGTTATTCTATACGAACATGTGCATATTTGTATGTTTGTGTGTGTGTGTGTGTGTGTGCATTAAAAGGAAGTAGTGCAAATATAAGAAACACTTAAAGCTAATAATAAAAAAGCAACAACAATAGCAATACAATAACGCTGTCATCTGTATGGAATGTAAAGAAAGTAACTTTAATCGTAAAAAGAAAAAGGAAACCGACTAAAATCAGCAGTTGTCACAAAAAAAAAAAAAAAGTAAAAATTTTTAATTTTAATTTAAAAAGCAATCAAAAGAAAAGGAAAAATTTTATTTTTCCTGTTTTGTTATTTATAAAAAGCCTGCACGCAAGGTTGTTGCTTTTTCTCAAGTTTTCCGATACATATATAAAGCAATACATTTTTACTGTTACAATAGAAAATCTTCTTGCTTGCTATAAGATACCCACAATAGCACAAAACATACTCCCAACAATAACATAATAACAGCAACAGCAACAAGATAGAATAACAACATCCAATACAATAAACGCAAATTTTCAATAGCTCGTTAGCAGTTTTTTGTGGTTGTTTTCGAATTTTTTTTGTTTCTTTTTCCTTTCCCCCTATACTTCTTTAAACAGCATTTGCTCTTCTATTCCCCCTTGATCGGAGTGTAAAATTTGTGTATGTATTGTTCTTGTTTGTCGCCTTCTCTTCTTTACCAGCAGCCCTCTGATTAAGGAGCCAGTAATTTTTGTCTCATTTTTTTCTTTTCTGCACTTGTATATCATCATCGCCATCATCATATGCTTTCATAAGCATATTTAATGTTCTTCTTCTTGTTTTGTCAATAGAAAAGTTCTTAAAGAAATTTTGTGGGTTTGCTTCAGCTTTAAACTTGAAACCGGAAAGTAAAAATATTACAAAGAATTTACTAACAAGGCGAGACGCCAAGTCGAGCCACCCCCACTTGAATTTATAGACAACAAAGTATTAACAATAATGAAGTAAACATTCCGTTTAGGTCGAATCTAAAAATCTCTAAATTATATTTTGAAGAATTATAAACTCCTCGTAGGTTTTAATTTGTTGAAAAAGTAATCAATGTCTTGAAGATAATGGACATCCTTTTTTTGACATGGCTATCAAAGAAACCATGGCAAAAAAATCAAGAACGTGGTATATCGATTAATAATTATAGACCTTGTTGCCGTCAAACAAATATCGTTTGCTTGGGTAAACACAATCGATTTTGAAAAAGTCTTTGGCTCTTAAATGCGTCTTACTATCATTCACGCGTGCGTTAGCGTCATGACACATTTTTTGAAGTATTCGTTAATTCGTAATCCTAAGAAGCGTGTCTGATGAATCGCTGAAAATATTGGCATGAAATTTAACCACGTTGTCAACTACAACGTTGCCATCCCAAAAAATGATTACATTTTTTTTGGTTTTTGTAAGTTAGAGCGATTAGCAGTAGCAAGTTTCACCACTTTTCGAGTACAGAGCGAATCAACGAAACTTTTCTGGTTTTTTCGAACGATTTGCATAAAAAAGAGTAAAAGATGACAAAAGAACTCTTAATGGCTTAATTTTTAATTTAAAACGATCCACTATGTTTGCGAGCAAAGCTCGAAGGTTTTAAAAAAAATTTTAATTTTAATTTTTCTAGGGATGTAAGCAAAAATTCATCATTTTGTATGCTTGGTAAATTAAAGAAAAATCTATCTAGAGTAAGAGTGCAAAAGTTCAATTAAATCAGTGTATTCGCTTCTGAGAAATCAAATTCACAGATCTCAAAAGTACAGTTTGACCAAAAAGCGATCATAGTTTGATGTAGTAGTAGGTAGCAACTTCCGTGGATCTCTCCGCTGTAGTTTCGCTCCAACTTTCTTGCCACTTTAGGAAAATGTTGTATCATTATTTAAGTACTCTATAATTACGCAAAACGTAAAAGTTCGAATGTTTGGCATTTCTAAAACCATCGAAGTCCAATTTTTTACAAAACCCCAAATCCTTTGACTGATCAGTTGAAGCAGCTGCCTGAACCGAAGTATTTGACAGATTGATTTAAAGTTTAGATGAGGGACAGCAGCTGTTAACAGCCACACTTTGGTTATCACTCGCTCAGGTTACGAAGTTTTTGAACGTCCAAATTTTCATTTTTACCAGATTTATGCGAGCAAAGCTTCTTCTTAGTTTCTTAGTTTCTTCCTTCCATGTTGTTTACGACTTTGCTTTGAATAAACATAAGAGATATTGTGTATTGAGTGATAATATTTCAATTTCGAATTAATGAATGCTTTCCTTAAAATATTTTCTATCTTTTAAAGAAGATAGTGAATGGTCATCTTAATCTGCATTTCGATCGAACTCTACAAAGCAATTGTTATTATTTCGCAAATTAATTGCATTCGGAATGAAATCGAGAATATATATACTTTAGTAAATTCATATAAGAGGCATAAAAGATAACAAATTTAATATGTTTTCCTTTGTGTGGTATGAATGAACCAACAGTTGTTTAAGTACTTTTGCAAACAATAATACAACATCAGCAACCAAAGTAACAGAAAGAACAGCAGCAACCATAATAATAATCGTACTTGAGAGTTAATATTTACCACATACAAAACCACAAAATACAATAACGTGTAGAACTAAATGCATTTTACATAGAAGTTATAAATATTAGAAAGGAAAAAGATGGTGAATAAAGTTAAGATTATTTGCGAGGGAGAGGATTTATAAACTTTTCTCTATATATACCCAGGATATCCTTTCCGACACAGATTGCTTGGGCATAATACAACAATCGGCAAATCCCCAAAAGACCTTTTTTTTTTTTATATAGTGTAGCCTTTGGTATGGAAAAAAATGTTATTTTTAGATAATAGAAAGATTTATCACTGCTGAAAAAATAAATGAATAAATAAATAAAAAAAAAACAGAAAGAAAAATATTTATGAAGTTCTTGCAAATGAATTCTGTAATAAAATAACTATAACTTTATGAAACAGATTTGAGAATAGTTTCGATTTAATGGATACAAACAAGTATTTCGGAGTCTGAATCTGATGAAGAACTATTTACTTTCAAATGAAATTAAACTATTTCTAAATTTTGTAGTTTTAAAATTGTTCGACTAATAACATTACTTTAAACTAAACGAGAAACGAAAAAAAATAAAAAATAAAATAATAATGAATAATATTAAAATGTTAAGCTAGAGAGGAGAAAATGCACAATAAAGTCTACGTAAAGAGCCAGTAAGTTGCGAACATTTACTAATGCAAAGATGTTATGTTGTTTGTCGCATTTGCATGTTGCATGCATATTATTCTGTATACAGTTTATGTTGTAAATTGAATTATAATGTAATAAAAAAAGCAAATCAGTGTAGATGTTCCATGTATTTCTTTCTCTTTCTCTTTCTCTTTTTCTTCTTTCTATTTCATTCACTTTATTGCCTTTTTTTTTCCCTTATTATAGCTTACAATAGCATCCAGTTTGAGAAGAACCAAAGAAGCAAGTTAAGGCAGAAAAATGAAAGGAATAAAATGAAGAAAAAAAAAAAGAAGAAAAATAAATAAATAAATAAATAAATAAAAATAAGGAAAAAAGAAAAGCTTAGCATAGAAACGAAGGGAATTTTTATCCATACTTAACAGATGCATTTTAAGTGTTAAACTTTTATGTTTACATGTATTTTATCCCATAGTAATACTCGTTCGTTTTCAGTTATAAGTACGGCGCAAAAAAAAAAAAAAAGAAGAAAATAAATAAATAAAAAAACAGAAATAAAGAAAACTCTAAGCAATAACAGTAATAGCAGAAACGACAGCGACGTCAATAAGAACAATAATGTTAGCAAACGTCTATAAACAGGAAGATGCTTGCGTTTGGTTTTTTGCAAGGAAAAAAATTGAAAAAAGGGAAAAACAATTGAAAAGAAAAGTATAAAGGAATTTTAATGACTAAACAGCAACAAAAAGTACTTAAGCATTACATTAAGTATTACATATAAAGAGTAACTAATTGTTTATTTCATGCAAGTTTTAAAGGCTACGGTGATCTGCTCAGTTTGCTTTCAATTTATTGTTAAAAACACAAAAGTCGTGTCTTTAGCTTTTTTTTGTTTTTTTATAAGCAGCCTTAAAAAAAATCTTGAATAACAAAATGCTGCTAATTGTTCATTAGAAAAAGATATTTCCACATGGATAGTTAAAAAAGCCAGCCAGTGTTCATAATGATAAATACTTTAAAGTTTATTTTGCAAGACTTGGGGTATATCTATAAAGTTCTGTACTTACAGGATGCCTATATATAAAAGGTTAGCAAGAAAGTTTTCTTTTTGTTTACCTATGCGTAACTATAACGGCAAAGGCCAATTTACATAGTTACAGAAGTTACACAAAAAGGTGCAAATAAAAGACAGATTACTTAAGTTCTCACTGTGCTTTAAACTTTAAGTTCGGGGAGTAGTCGCCAGTTGCCAACATCGACAGAAACAGTTTCCTTTTAAATGCACAAGTGGAGTCGTTAAAAGATTTCAAAACTTGTGGTGATGTTTTTCACTATTCAACTGTGCGGACTGTAAATTGTTACTCGGCCAGAGAGGTTGCTATACGCTGTATTAATATCAAAGCGATCGATCCTACGTGATTTCGAAAACCATAGTCGTTCTGGTGAGAAGAAGGGCGATGAAGATAGTAGGTAAAGTAAGGTGAAGATGGATTAAGAATCTCAATTTCGGGAAGCTGTTGAGAGACAATTAAAAAAAAACATAAACGATGGAAGAGACGGAACCTCTGAGTTGAGGAGTACGAACAAAATCGCATGTAATGCGACTGGTAAGTCTATCCAAGTGATAAAGCGGCCATCCAGAAATAAATTCAATAGTTGACACGCACCATGAAAAAACTATGCAGAACAGCACTATTACGATCACAAAATAATGTTAATTTGTTTTTAAAATGCAATTTCCTTATTAATTTAAAACACCCCCTTCACTTTCATAATACTCAACTAATATTTTTTATTAGCGGATTGGCTTGGCGCAAGAAATTCATAATGTACAACACTGCGACAGTCGAAAGAAACCGTCAATACGATCCTACTTTTTGAATGACTTTGTAGCCGTTTTTTCTTTTTTGGTTCACATTTTTGCACAATGTTCGCAGAATAGGTGCTTCCCGGGGAGTTGTTCCCGGGTCATATCCATAGGTCGCAATTTTGTGTGTCATATGCGATATGCTTCATGATGTCCGGATAAACAGAAATCATTGTTTCACAGACGTAGTAAAATTCGAAAAATTTACGTACCTTTGTTTGGCAGAACACATGCAATTCTGCATAAAAATAATAGTTTCACCATTTGATGGTACCCGTGATTTATTTATTATTTGTTCGTCACGGCATTGAATTCAACTTGTAGATGCAATTAAAAGTTCAGCTTTTGTAAGTTTTGTAGTGCAAGGCACACTTTCGCATATATTAGTTTCAGTCAGTTTACGGAAATTTCTTGTAGTTTTTCTAACTTTAGTTTAATAACTCGGATGCGTTCTCTAAACGAATTAAGAAAAAATTTCTTTACTTATTTGGAAGAAATATTCCGCAATATTCTCTTTAATTACTTAAAGTGTGTATGTGTTATTGAGAAGCGATTTGAAGATCAAGTTTTTCTTATGAATCAACGACAAATTTTTATGATGAAAAAAATGATAGAAAAAAAAACTAAGTCAACTAAGAAACATTTACGTCCATAATGAAGTATATACGCAGCTATGTGATGCTTGTAAAAAGATTTACGATCACTGTTGCACAATATAGCTATAAAATGAGAACCTAAGCCAATAATGCAAATGGTATTCGAGGAAAGAGGGCGAAGGACAAACCTGGCACAATTCGCTCTGGTGTCAGGTTTCGACTGTGCTGTTAATACTGCTCCATCACGGCAACCACCTTTGGGACCACCATTGCCTTTTATGCGTCCTATACAGAGATGCTAATCGCAATCCGGACCAGCTGCTTGTGTGGATGGAAGGAATTACTTTATAAAAAAAGACGCGTTTAGTCTATGGTTAGCAATGCGGCGCGTTTACGTTCACTTGAACCACTTGCAGAAATATGGGACTGATTTTGTAATATGTGAGAGAAAATAGGTAAAGTCTGACACCAAGCCTTTCAATTAAGAAACTGAACATGATGTGCAAGAAAAGTTTTTAACGCCAGCACTAGATTATCCTAAGCCAAGTATCCGAAAAATTAAACCTTGACCTGTTCACCACATAGTCTGCTGGTTCAAGTTGCAATCGTGGATTACTCCAGGAAAATGCAATCATGTCACGAAATTCAATAAAATTACTGGATCTCTGAGTAGACATTGGTTCGAGAATCCAAAGGCCTTGGTATTCATTGAGTTGAGACTTAGTTTATTATGAAAGACCCAGGCGTTAATAGAGGCTGGAGATTCGTTAATCTTGGCTTCGAATCGGTTAGTTTTTCATCTACATTTACATAGGAAAAGTGACCTCGCTGGCATACTTGCGATCAGGACAAAGGACAAACAAGATAGAGATAAAGCAAATGTTTATTATTTGAACTGTGTCTTTATCTTCGTCTCTACCGTGTTTTCGTGAGAAATAGTATACACAACGTGCTCTCCTCATATGGAGAATTCCTGATTTGCTTATTTTGACTCCGTAATGCCGAACGTGGGGAATTTCATCCAGTAGCTTAAGATGAAAATATTGGAGAATTTATGTTATTCACATATATATATATATACATGTAAAGATACAATTTCCAGGAAGCAAACTATTTTATACTTAATACTTAATACTTAATAATACTTAATACTTAATACTTAACTCCTTTAACGTGTTAAAATTAGATTGATTGACGACTTCACTTGGTACTCCGTTGTGATATTTATAATTAAACGTTTGTGTCTAGTAGGCTCTTAACTTTTCATATGTGCGAGTTTATTGGAAATTTACACTTTTATCGACATTTTGTTGGTTAGGAATGAAAAAATTCAATTCAATTTTGATTTTTATCATTTATTAAGAGTCGACTACTACCAGCACATATGACAGAAAAAAAAGCGGCTTAGTGAGTGTGAAATAAAGAATGAAGAAGAGTGCGTTCAATTAAGGCAAATGAAAAAAGTAAAAAGAACAGGATTATTATCCAAAAGGAATTAAATTCGTAATGCTCTTATCAATAGCGATTCTTGATACACGCACACACGTTAATTTTATATTCAAAAGGGGGAAAAAAAAATTTTTTGTTTGAATAATTTCGCTAGTTTTGCTGAAAGGATGTAATGCTGTACAAAAGAAAGGTCTCAGAAATATTGTGGGAAACTAAATTAGAGATATCCATGAGTTGTGTTTCGTCCATCAGTAGGTCGCTGACGATATCGATGAAATGAAGGATCATTCATAATCAACCAAAGAGATCAAATATAAGCTCCCGCTACATCAACCGAAACTTTTGGAATAAATCGTTGTTGAAATCGACACAATTTGCTCTACGGTCTTATGTATGAAAGGATTTGAACATTTAAGTAAGCAAAGACTGGTTAACATATGCCGTTTTAACAATAAACTACAATTTTGAATTTAAACCTTCTTATACACTTAATTTGTTAATATTATTATTATCATAATTTATTTACGCTTAACAAAGTTAAATTTGTTCTTAATATTTAACAAAATTTAAATTAAATAATGTTTGATTATTTGTTAATCAGGTATGAAAACCCTTATTCATAACTGCCAAGGGTAAAGTAACAATTTAACAAATATTATTAACCTTTCAATGATTTTGTATTTGCATCTGTGTTGGTAAAACCAAATGCAATTCTATTCGAAGAGTTGACTTTGTAATCTAGATACAAAAACATACTTAAATAAATATATATATGTATACACATATATACATAATATTTTATTGTTGTCATATTGATGTCAAGCATAGACAGTTTTATATGTATGTGAACAAACACAAAGTTTATATTAGACAGAACTGAACACACCTGAAGAGACATTTGGAAAATAGGTAGCAATGTAAGAATAAACATATATCCGTGTATATGTATATACAATATATATATATATATATATATGTATATATAACCAATATGTTGCATCTATGACACAAAGCAAACGTTTGACAATATAACTGTCACAATGACACATGTATGATACATGTTATTTGTAGATGAAGTCATAAATATGTATAGGTACAAAGATGTGTGTACACTAGCACGTAGCTCAATTTCATATTTCAGAATGTGTTGCAGACATAGTTAGTTGTTACCTGTTGTAAAATATGTATTGCACATAATACAATATATAAAAATTTGCAGCATGTCTCGACTGACACAAGCTTAGTTTGGTAAACTAATTTTGCCTATATGTGCAGCTTTAAGAGAAAAACTTAATTGTAATTCGATTTATATATGAAAATAATAATTTTATTAACATTTTAGACACTTTATTTATTGTTTTATCAATAAGAGCAGACAAAAGGTGAATAGGTTTATCAAGAATGTAAAAGTCTAAACAAAGAATATAAGTCATATAATACAATATTCTTATTAGAAGAATGATTTTTATGTTACTCCTGAAATATCTTTTGAGTTTGGAATGCACTTAATTAGGTTACAAGCACTTTGGTAAGTTCTCTTAAATTTCTTTTTACTTTCCTTTTCTTTAATTTCAAAAAATAACATTAGATTTATCGGCATTTATTTTACCTGGTGTTCATAACTATTTCAGCTTAAATTTCTCAATATGACGGGTAGTTTTTATGTTTCGTAATTGTAGCAAAACTAAAGACAGGAAGTAGAAATTTAGCACAAACATTCTTTAATCAATTAGAAATATTTATTTAAAAAATTGACGTAGACCGTTCCCATACACGCCCACAATGAAGAAAAAACTGAAACCTTGAAAAACGCAGACAATTTTCATAATTTTTACGTCTATTTTTTAACAATAAATTTTTAATCGATCAAAGAATGTGTCTGCCAAGTTTCAGTTGCCTATCATTATTTTTGCGACTATGACGATTCATAAGAGTTACCCGCCAAATTGACGGGCTACGGTAAAAATAGGCACGCGACATATAGCAACAGTGTGCCCTAGAAAAAAAAAACTTCATATATATATTTACTTCATTAAATCATTCCAATCAGACTAATACATAACATCGGAAGATATTTACTTTCTTATGCAGAATTTTTGAAATCAAGAATCCGTCCAAGTGCCGGGTGCGGTTAATTTAGTGTTAAATAAGCGACATTAAGAAACATTTGCCAGAAGACAAAACTTGCAACAACAATCATGTGTTGAAGGAACATATCGTCCAAATCGAAATCATTTAATTTTTGCCACAAAAAATTTCTTATCATGTGTCTCTAGCGTTCTTCATGGACGGAGAGTACAATGCAACTTTCACGTTCAAAACTAACACTTTCAGGCCACAAACTACACTCAAAAGTCATTTTTGTAAACGTAAAAATGCTTTAAGAACATTGGAGGGAATCAAAAGGGAAATAAACTTTATTTACGAAGTCATTTAATCAAATATGGCTGTGGGTTCATTGTTTTCGGAATAAGTTTTAACAACGCTCTTTGTTTTGTACACACACACATGCACACACACACACAAATATTGGCAAAGTCCAAACAATATATTTAACAAAAATTTGATCAAAACCTCAATCACACGGGTGTTTTATTTACATTTACATTTGGAATCACAAAGCGGATGACCCTATGTCTGTTAGCAATGTCTAAAGGATACGCTTGGCATATGACTCCATCAGTGTTAGTGACAGGTAAACAAGTATTTAAGCACTTGTTGTTTATAAAAAGAAAGAAAGTTATATTCCACTGGAGCCGAATCTACGCCCACCATTCATTTACCACAATGCGCTAGGATACGATTACTATTAGAAGCTATTATAACTACGCTAGTTTTAAGTAGTTTTAGAAGCTTTAGGTGAATTATTATTATTATTATTATTATTATATAAATTTAGCCAGAGAATAAATTCTAAGACTAAAGTCTTAAAGCACTAGCATCTAAGGCTTTCGGCTTTATTTTTATTAGTATTATTATTATTATTAATAATATTATTATTAAAAACTCTATCGTACTTGAGAGATTCGAAACCACGACCATTGAATTGCTAGCCGAGACTCTTGCCTACTCGGCCATTCAGGCGGGTTTTAGGTGAATGAATAAGAGGTTTTATTCACAATAATCAAATTATTTTATTCTACTTCTTATTTATGAGGATAAGTCTTTGCTACGATGAACACTGGTAAGCGTGAAATAAATTAACTGCTAATTCCGATGTAGTATAAAATAGTAGTGGATAGACTGTGCGCAGAAGCGACCTTGATATGCAATTCAACGAATAAAAAGTGGAAGCTGTTGCATAGAAAGATGGATTCTATAAGATGAAACCTAAAACATTCCGGGATTTACTATACCAAATAAAATCGACGAATATACGGAAATTTTACATCAAAGTTGACAGTTTCCTGACAGCAGAGTGCTTATCCAAACCTGATTTGATTTGATATACAGGTTTCAAGCATAAATGTATTCGAATTATCTTAAAATAGGGTGTTACGGAGTAATGACGAATTCCAAAATATTGCAGACTTACGGGGCTCATCGCATTGGCAGATAATGCCACCTGGAGGATGTTGAATAATAACTCTTCCATATGAAGTAGAGATGTATCGGTAATTTTGGGACAGACTCAAATGGAATGAGAAGTTTCACTCTTAAGCAATTTGAAGAACACCCGATTGTTATCATTCTGTTCTAATCAGTAGTGTTGTCGAGCCGGAACGCTCTGGAACGTCCTTCCGGTACTTCCTTTTTGGACACAAACGCGTTCCGGAACTAAAAATGATTTCCGATAACGAGAATTTATAATAAACATTAGAAGAAAAATATATAAAATTTTAAAAAAGTAAAGATTTCATACATAAATAACCATTATAATAATAATAATAAACATAAACACAATAATATATAATAATATATATATGTATATATATATATACATACACACAAAATGGGTTTCGTAATGATTTTCGTTTCCTTTCCTTTTTTTATATACAGGGCCGATCCTGGCGACGGGCGAAAATTGGGAGAAATCTCCCCCCCCGTCGTCAAATTTGCGACATGAGACCGCACAGAGCGGCCGCCTACCCAGGACCGGCCCTGTCTATATAATTATATATACGTGTTCCGGTGAAAAAAAAATTAGCACAACACCGCTGGTTCTAATTCTAAGTTTGTAGTTCGGTTTTAAAATGTATATGTGAATATATATATGTGAATATATATATGTTAAAGTAGACGCTTGAGTAGCTTGCTCTTATTCACTTATTGATAAATTGAATTTTGTTGTATTTTTGCAGTTACTAGGACAGTAAGGATTAATGTTTTACGTATAATTTCTTTTCTCCACAGCGATAACTACAGGAATTGTATGAATTTAAAGTTCTTGTTATACATAATATTATGTGTCCAGTTTTGCTCGCTACTTTATATATAGATATATATATATCTATTTATGTATGCATCAATATGTTCATAATGAAATATGAATAAAAATGGTCATATGAATGAATGGGTTTTATCGGTTCGTGTATTTTTAATGAAACTTTCGTAGGGTCATCACAATTTTCGCGGTCTCACACAATTTTCGTTATATATTAATGCTATAAAACTGTTGATCTTCTATATATATATATATGCATCAAATGTGTAAAGAATAGGCTTCGCATACAAATCCACTGTTCGTCAGTGTTAATGATGGATAGCAAAGTATTTAGGCATTCGATAAAGGTATGCAAAAGGCAAGGCAAAAGGTATGCAAAGTTTAGTGGAGTTCGGGAAAACCCTTCGCATAATTCATAGATTCACTACGTTCCACTTTAGTGAAGCGTTTCATTCATTTACATTTCTATAAACAAATTGTAAAAATTTCTATAAATGATTATTAAATTATTTTCTACCTGATATCGGTATAAAACTGTAAGCTTTGTTGGAAACTGTTTTCTCTTTGACTGTCTGTAGTCTTTCACTCGCGACAACTGTGATTGCGTTTGTTTATTTCAAAAAAGCTGAAAAGCTCATAGCTTTTTATTTTCATATTTATAAGCTAATAGGGCTCTAGGGCTTTGCTCTGTCTTCCACCTCAATTTACCTGGTTAGGTATTAAGCTGAGTCTTTTTTAAAGTACTAATAATTTTATTTAATGGACACCTCTGCACCCTTCTGATAGCTTTTATTGCGGCATTATGAAGACTTTGTGCATATCATAAATATAATAACACTTTGTTGTTGCGTGGTGTTCATAAAGATATCTACGACGTTTTTCAAATCGCTGACAACCGGAACCTTTTTGTTAGCGAAGAAAAAGCGATAGAAATTTTTATCATAAAATATTTTTATTATTAAATTGTTCAACTTTTTTTCAAATCTGATAAATTCAATATAAAACTACTACCTTATTTTCGATTGTATTAGAATAAGAAAATAACAAAAATCTAAGCACGTACCAATCAAACAATACAAACTGACTAAGAGAGCAGATAGACTATAAACAACAGAAAACCTGAATATGGAAAATAAGTGAAAACAATTTGCTATGAAGTTGAGATATAAACTGAAATGAGAAAATACAAATAAAGGTGCGTTTACGATGTCAAGACAGTCGAACTATTGATATTACTGTTGTGGTTTTTTTTACTACAATAGAAAGGAAAGAAAAGACAAATGTCAAGAAAAGAAAGAAAAACAAAAAAGAATATAAAAACAAGCATGAAAGTTATATTCGGCTGAGACTGAATTTTGTAAACCCGTCACTATTAAAATCTTTAGCGCCTCAAGCTGGTTATAAAAAATGAATCGGATAATATTTGGCTTCCATGACAATGGAAAGGGATAAATCTTATATATCGGTGAGAAAAAATTAATCCACCATGTAATGACGTCCATCATAATTTATTTAGACTTAACATACGTAGCTTACACCCACTTGTAAACAATCAGCAAAACCCACAGTTTTTGCTTAGCAAGGAGTTGCCTTCAGTTCGCGTGTTATTGCGGGCGTGTGTTCTCACCAATTTGACCCATTTTCAGTGCCAACTTGCGTCCAGAAACTTCTAATGTTTGTATCTACTTTAAAGTGAATATCTTCATTTTGGGACCAGGAGACTGTCAATAATACACACCCCACAAACACACAGACGGACAGACATGGCTTAATTAAGCCAGAATTTCATGCTGATCAGGAATATATTGACTTTATAGCTTCTCTAAAGCTTCCTTTTCGGTGTTGCAAACATTATGAGCAAACGAATACATCCCCACCCTTCGGTGATGGGTATAATAAAAATGAAACCAGTTTACCTCTTACACACAATTCCCCTTTTACATGATTTCTGTTAGACTTGATGTTTATTTAACAAAAGTCAGCAGGCATCTAAATAATATGTAAAAAATTGAGAAAAAACAAAAGAAGGAGGGAAAGCTCATACCTAATTGGTTAAGAAGTGAAATAAGAAGAGAAAATGACTTTGGGAAATAATTTAACCAAGATACGTAGAAAGGCATTCAAATAAAGATAATCCTGTGCATATAGAAAGATGTAATTGTAAATGTGTCGTATCGGTTGACGTTGTCTTCGTAAATTTAATAAGGATTTTGAAGTGACAGACTAAGCACAATAATGATGATAGAATGCTTGAATACGAAGAAAATCAGACATGTGAGCTAATGTGACAAATGCAGGTATAAAAGTAGGGAAATATGCATATTTACGTGTATTATTACCCAGCAAACAATTTCTGAGTAATCGTTTGAAATGTAGGAAGGCCAGTTTTGTTTTGGAACGAATCTTGGATACTCATTATGTAAATAGATTCGGCGTTGCTCATGTGAAGACCAACGGGCATAGGAGATTAAATCGACTGAAAATCTAACACGAAGATCTCATATTTTTTGAATTAATTGAATAAGTTGAGGAAGTTTTGTAAAGGGGAACAATTCCGTGGTCGTTCATATGATTCACAAGTATGTATAATTGTGAGCGATGATGAAGTTGTTAAAATTGTTTATGTGAGATGACGTAGGCCAGTACATAAGGAAATGAAAAGCGTTCGTTATCCAACATTCGGACTATATTGGCTAAAGTTAAATGAATATAATAAATTTCTGCCGACTTTAGATGAGTAAATGACTCTTATACAAAGTGATAGTTGTATAAACCGGATCAGTCCTCGGGAAAGTGATCAAACGATTTATGACTTTTATAACAGTTTATGATTTTTTGTAACGTATAAATGATTATTTATACGTTTATTTATTACATTGCATTCAGATCATTAAGCGACTAAGCCTAATAATAATAAGCCTACGAGTGATTAATAAAAAATAAAGAAAACTAAAAAATCAAAAACAAAAAATTATTGACCATTTAAGGAACAAGTAAGTTTTGCCACTGCTTACCTCCACTATTTCAACTAAAAAATGTATTATATGTTCCACGTGTGGAACTTTTATACAACCATTTTTCCTGCTCTAGGGGCTTTTTTTTTTCTTCGGTTTTATTTTTTTTAAGTAAGCAAACCAGCGAACATGTAGCAACGCTGCACTCTCGACCACAAAGGAGTGAGGTTAGCTCTCTGTTCTTTAATCACAGTGATATTACGACATCTCCATGGTTTCTCTTGGTACTTTACGTATAACGAAGGCGTAACTTTTCATTTGATTTCCGTTGAAATTGTGGAATGCAAGCGTATTGTAAAGGCATATATATAAACAATACTGTGTTGACTTTGAAAACAAATAGTAATTAATTATCACTGAGCAATTGAAATGGTCATCATGTACAAACATAAACAAAGTGATGCCATTTATTAAGGCTCCATTATCAAGTCACGAATTTAATGGTATACCCGCTGCGTCCACCTGTGAATTGTGGATTTAGTAATATATGACATAAGATGGCCACCTAATATCTACATAATAACAGTTGGGATAAATAAAATACAAATTTTTAAAATTATTTCAAACGTTCGCTTGGTTATCGTAGGTCTGTTTAACATAACACTATGTGATACATAAGAATGAGCATCCATTTGAGAGGGAAGAAGATATAAAATCAACCAACAAATACTTGAATAAGAAAAAACAAATAATAATAATTCGAATGGGAAACCAAAGAAAAAAAAAAAAAAAGGACAGACAACCAAATAAACAAACAGTTACAGACAGATAATAAAATAGAATGAATATTGAGACAAAATGCTGAGATAAATGTTTATTCTCTATGAAAACTCTCTGTGGCCAATGTAATGGTGCTCTTCGTGTAAGCAACACATGTCAGTATAGATATTTGTAAATATGTATGTTCAGCTGCGTTTTAAACAAGTCTAGAAGTTCATTGAACTAAGAAGAATAGCTCAGTAAGCACAGACTTCATGCATATACTGTGCACTGGCACACCAAAACCAACGAACCATCCTATACCATCTCAACAATTTTATTCAACTAGTATGCAAGCAATGTAAATAATGATTCTAAGCATATTTAACAACAACATATGTCTGTTATATGTAAGTAAAAATTCACTTGAACAGTAAAAGTAACAAGAGTGTTGTTTAAATTGCGTAGAAAAAACCAGTCAGTTTTAAGATGAACCGGAGAATATTGTAGAGATATTAAATTACACCATCTCGTAGAATGGCAAATGTATTCAATCTAATCTAAATTGCGCTTCAAGCGTACTTCTCGGTTATAAAATGCTTCTTAGTCCTTCTTTTTTTTTTTTTTTTTTTTCTCATACTATTTCTAAACATTTTATCTAAACAGTGAAAATACAATATTGCACACGCTGAACAGTGTGTACTTAGTTAAGTACAGGGAGAGAGAGAGAGAGTAAATGTGCGGCAAATTTCTGCACTGAAGATGGATGTTGGCTTTTGTGTGTTTATGGCTTTGTTAACAGTACAATTAAATAATATTTTGACATTTTTTTGTTTTATTATCCCTTTGCTAAGAACATAAATTGCATAAGCAATATAAGATGAGTGTGAAAGAAGCAGCTTGGCACGTAACATTTAAACATTAATAGGCATTTGCATACGAACAAGTCCGAACTAATAGAGAATTTAACGAAAACTTGTAAAAAAATATTTTTGTTTTGAAAGTAGAATGCGCTTGAAAAAGACAACTTATATTAAAGAGTTCTTCTAGTTATTACGTAATTTGATAAAAACGGGTTTTGTAGCAGTTGGTCAATAAAAAAAAAGAAGAAAAAAAAAAAAAAAGGAGGAATTCTTCTTAACTCTTTTTCCTGTCGGTAGTCAACAATCGTCTAAGTATATATTGTGAATGCAAGTTGAATTGTCGATAAGTGTATAGTTATATAATCTGAATTTGTTTCCTTTTCTTTCAATGAAATTTATGATTTACTGGTCTATGCGTTGATCAAACATAAATTATGTTATTATGTTTAATGATATCTTCCGAACAGAAATATGGAACTTGAAAGTAGTTTTCTATCAAATGGTGTACGTGTGTACTCGAGCATAGCACCAAGTTTTATATTTATAGCAATTTCTTTGCAAGGTAATGAAAAAAAAAAGACTCGTAGAGAATGTTCACTGGATAATTACATGCGTGCATAATTTATGTAATAACATAAAACTGGTTGAGAAGTTAAGAGAGTAAGTCATATAAAGCTGAACAACTGAAAAACTGAAAAACTGAAAAAAGAAGAAATCATGATATAGAATTTCATGGCAGGTACACTAACATATCGTGTTTGCGAGGGGAATAATTTTATGAAAGAATTTTCTAGATAGGTGTAATACGATAAGTAAGACTTATCTATATACATGTATATATATATATTATGAGGAATAATATAAGTTATGGTCCGTTTTATCAAAAAGAGTAGGGGAAATATTACTTTGGTTTAAAAATTTACTGATCAATTTGCTATAGATTCTTCTTCCGCCTATAATAAAAATATATATATAAAAAATGATACTAAGATGTTTATTGGTGTGATTTAAATGACTGTAAACGATGATCGTTTAATCGATTGTCCCTACATACATTATCAACTTTAACAATGATTTTCCGCAGATAGAAACTGTTCTGATGGGAACGTTGGGTAATGACTTTCTCAGCCCCACTTAAGAGTGCTGGTTCTAACATTACCAACGAAGCGCAATCGAAGGAATTCAAAACAATTGTGCGCTTAGAAAGCAAATGAAAATATTCGCTAGTGAAGTAGATATCTCTACATAAACTTAGGGCAAATTAAGGATAAGCAGATTCAAATTTAGATTTCATAATTATGTCAGAAAGCAAATGGCGTTCACATATGTGACATGCTTTTAGATCATTTCGCCTAAGTAGCCGAGTAAGCAGAGGTGAGGATCGCGACTATCAAGTCAGTGTTCGCGGGTTTAAATCTCATTGGGGCAGAGTTTACTTTTGTCATAGTTATAATGAGTGCTCAGTCGATTGTATGCCGCCACTTCCTCCTTACTTTCTTCCTTACCTTCCTGCCTTCTTTCTGACTCTCAATGAGTTATGTGAGTAGGGAACATCCTTGAGTGATTGGTTATATTAAAAAAAGGTTCATAGCCTAGAAATAATGTGTTCTACTTCCTCTGATGGTTATGTCGCGTTGCTTTAACTCCATGACAGAAATTGACTTTATGAACTATGGAAACAAATAGAAAATACCGCATACATAAAACAATTTGAAAGGAAAACTCATTAATATAATGATGAAATAGGGGGAAAAAATTGAATAATTTCAGTTAACAACAATCAATGATTGTCTGTAGAATTTTACAATTAACATGAAAAGGTTTTAGAAAATAAAAAGAAAAGTATTATAAAAAAAGTTGAAACACATTAAATTATGTATTGGAAATGAAAGGGAAAACAAAAATTGTGTCCAATGGTTTTTTGAAAGACACCTTAATCAACGTCTTATAACGTACTGCCATATATCTTACGTATTATAATATTTTGCCTACTTACACCGTTTTATTTATAAATATTTTTATTGATAGAAAAGAGACTTAGCGCTCTTCTAAATGAAAACATTAGAAAATTATTTTCATTAACCTTAGGACAATCATAAGATCAATTAGGGAACTAAGGCCTCTCTCTTGGACAAAGTATTCAAGCTGAAGTTATGTGTTCAAAAGGCAGGCAGATGTATACATGACTACATCAATTTTGCTTTCACGTGGATTAAATAGAGAGCATGCTAAAATTCATGCAAAATTTGAATGATTCGCGCAGTAATTGAATTGTATTTCGTCTTGATGGAACCAACAATCGTCCACATTCGTATCTTCCTGGTTAAGTAAAGATTTGATTGGCTCTGATAAGTCACATTTTCGAAAACATATGGCCCCACAATCTCCCAGCACGAACAGCTCACGAAACTTCGTTTGGAAACTTAGCGTGGACTTTTTATTGCTCACTAATACATTTACAAACTGTAGTCACTGTGTTAATAATCCTAATCCGCTCATATATCAAAATCGTCTTCGGAATAAAAGCTTTTTATGTCTTTTCTAAGGTTGAGGAGAACATGTACTGGCAACCGGTTGCACCTTACCCATAAGAGTTGTTTTTTAATTGTGTCGAATTGAACAGTCATAAATTTTCTTAGTATAAGGTAAAATTTTAATACTCCGATAACGTACGATAAAAACTATTTCACCATAATAGCAAAATATGAAAAGTCTGCTCTAGGAGATGTATAAGCTACACTTTCCAACATTGGGCGATAAACCTTCGCTTGCACCATAAGTGCGCAATTTTTATATGATAGAGATCTTTAAGTAGTTGTATGGTAATATAAGGTTCGAGAAAAGCTAAAACTTTAGTCTAACTTGATGATAACGATAAAATGGGAAATAGTTTTCGTCGTGCATTTGGGTTTTCGATAAATTTCTGTTTCTGTGTAAATAAATTTAAACGCGAAAATTTTAAAATAAATTAAAGCCGACGGCTATTGTTAAAAAGTATAACTGAAAGTGCCGAGAATGTCGTTTTTAAATGAATAAAATTCACGAATAGTGCAACAGATCTTGTGGATAAAACGAAACTTCCATGTTGTGTAAAATCAACTGACAAAGTTTTGTGATAAGCTTTTCCTTCATACCTCCATTGTTGCGACCATTATTGCTTTTACCACGGCAACTAACAGGCACATGTGCGGACAAATTGGCAAGCATATCAAGAATGGTTTATATTTGATACTTAATCAATAGTGTGACCCAATTTCAATAGGAACCGTCATGAAAGAAATTCCCATGCAGCAGATAGCTTCCTTTTTCCGACCCGAAGAATGTTTATCACAGATGTTGCACAAACACACATAAAGACAGACGGACATGTTCAATTGTGTTTTGAATTTGAGGTTGATCAAGAATACATTTACTTTATGGGATCTTCAGTGTTGCGAGGGTTTTGATAACATGAATATGCCCGTCATCGTTGGGTGGTGGAGCGACAAAATTAAATTTTATGCTCAACTACTCAGCCTGGCGATATTGTAGTACTCGCAAGAAGCAAACAATGTTGATATATTTACAAAATGTAAAGGAAGCGATTGTGTGGTTACATTATTCTCTTCAAACTCGATTTACAAAATTCATTTCAAAGCAAAGATTTAAAATTTAAGATAAGAATTGTTATAACATTTCCAAGAAGAAATACGGCATTAGACTTTGGACGGTATGATTATATCGAAAACTTACGTTTGTAAAGAAACGGAAGAGGTAAGGAGTGTAGAATAAAAAGTATGCTTTTATTCTCCATTTTTATAAATGAGAACATGTAACGTTAACATGATGAAGCAAAAGAGCAATAAAGTCAATGATTATGAAAAATAGCTTAAGGAAATACACTTTAATGCTTCTCTTTATCTTTCTTTATCGATTTTGTTTTCTTTTTCCTTTATTTGATGCAGCGCCTATACAATATTTTTTAACTTTAATTTCTTTTTTTCAGTCCAATGACTTCACCTATCAGAATACACTAGGACGCCGCTCCACATTGGGTGCCTATTATCACATGAATAAACAGCCCTCATATACCAATGATCACAGTTTAAATAGTCAATATGGTTATAATACGTGGGGTATATGGCGTGAAGCTCGAAATTTGGCGCCATCAACATATTCGGCAAAAGCTTATCCTAACTATCAAAAAACCAAATCATTTTCCATCATTTTAACTACCGCCGCATTTATTGTGCTATTAGCTGTCATAACCATAGCGGCATTGGCATTTTACTTCAGTTCCGTCAAAGCAGGCCTAGATGAACGTAAGTTAAATCTTGTAATTTTTACAGCTTTTTCATTTCTTATCTTTCTTAACTTCTCTTTTAGCCATTATGGGTTTTGAAGGTTCGTTTCGTATAGCAAAAGGTGATCTATTCTCAACGGGTTTAAAATTTAACCACACTTCGTCGTACAAACAAAAAGCTGAATTTTACAAACGTTTTGTGGAAAGAGCGTTAGTAGACAATGGCTTGCAGCCTTTAAGAACAGATATATGGGGTTTCGGCGATGGACCTTTGATTAAAGTGAATTTTCGCATTTTTCTGGATGTAAGAAAATTACCACAGTAAGTTTTTCCGTTTGATCCGTTCAATTGTCATGTTTCTACTGTGACGAACAATTTTTAGAAGCATACAGAGTGTGGAGGAATACATCAAAGAATCTTTCTTTTTGGAAACTACTTCATTTAAGTCTCTCTACCGCTCATTACGCATTGATTCTGAATCGGTTGACATTAAACGCATACTTGACGAGCAAACAATTAAACATGCTACCATGCTTAAAGAATTGGTAGGAAAATTATTTTTCTTCTGAAATTGATTCTGATTGATCATTTAATCTTACTTGCAGCCTCCCGTGCCCACCAGTCAGACGCAGCTCGAGAAACGCTTAATGACGAAAGCAAATAATAACCACTCTGGATTACTTTCGAAGGTTCCTCTTTTAAAGAACAAATCTCGTTCGCCGTCTAGACCTCATTCGGCTGACGAAGAACCTGATGTAGATGTGGAAAATGCCCCTGTGATACAGGGCTCGTTTGAGGGGTCATTTGAAATAACCAAAACTGATGCGGATATAGCGCGTAGGAAGACCACCCCCACCAGACCGCAAACAAGTGCTAGTAGTTTGCTGCCAAAGACAATAACGCCGTATTCGCTAAGAGTTAAACCACGCAAACCGGGTATAGAAAAGTTGACGACCATTATACCGCAGTCGCACAGCAGTGCGAAATCTACTAAAGTTACTACCACGGAAAAAATGTCTAGTACTACCACAAAGATGACGACCACACCTAAAACTACCGCTACTACGACTACAACTGTAACAACAACTAGCACTACAACTCCGAAGCCTCCCGCTTTTACCACAACTACCACCAGTACCACGAGTAGTACAACAAGCAGTACAACTAGTAGCACAACTAGTAGTACGCCTAGTAGTACAAGTACTGCCGCGGCCACTACTTCAATTCCCTTCGCTATTACAGAAATTGTTTCTACTGCTGAGTACATAACTTATCCTTCCCCGATAACTTCTCCTACAACTGTGACGGTGCCAAAATTAGATGCAAACTTATTTGCTTCTGTCCCTGTACTCGATACTCAGCCTTGGAAACCAATACATCGTGAAGTACCAGAATTTTTACCAGGACCCCCGCCCACTTTTCCCACCAAGTCTTTAATTTCTACCACAAAAGATATACCGCCGCAAAGACGAATAGACGACATGGAATTACCGTATTTGCCAGATGAGCCGACACCGCCTAAGCCTGAATTTTTCGATACTTACGCCTCCAGCTATTTTGGACCATCGTTGAGAAAACCAAGTCCTACTAATAAGGATACAACTTCAGCTCCGGATGTAGTGTTCTATAACAGCTTTAGCAATCCAGCTTTTATGTCTGGATCCGAAAACATAGAACGCTTAGGCGTAGGAGCTTCTATACAACCTCATCCTCTACCGGTGCCTTTAATAGACGAAGTCGTTATACCGCCATTCAAGCCATTACACCCTGAGCTGGAAGCACGGGATAAATTACGCTTTGATATTGATGTTAGCGATGAAAAATTCGAGCACTTGGGTGGTGGGGTTATAGCAAAGAAACAGGAATTACTTAATTCGACTTTCCCTACCAAAGGTAACATGTTCAATGCTAAAGAAACCGAAAGAGAGACCATAACAATTCCTAGCTCTACCAGTAAAGTGCTGACGTCAACAATAGCCGTACAATTGAAGGTATCAGAAGCTACCACTACCGCAAAACCTAAGACGGAGACGCAAAAAACGCCCACTGCGTCGTCTGAATTGGCCGATAGTCTAGGAGAATTTTTCATGGGTTTATTGAATTTAACGAAAGAAGATGGGGAAAGAGGTAATGGGAATAAAACAATGAATCGCATAGTCGATTTGAATATAGAAACTGAACAACCAGAAGAAGAATCGAAAGATGTTCTGGAAATTGTGACTTTAAAAAATACGAAACCTACTACAAAGGATAGTCAGGAAAATGTTGGAAAAAGCCCCGCTCTTAATAAACCGAATTTTTTGAATATCAAAGAGTTGATCTTAAAGAGAAATCAAATAAATTTGGAAAGGCAACAAAATCAAACTAAAAGTACAGTCACAACTACTAGTACAGCAGAGCCGAGTGAAAGCCTTACACAGATCATTTTACAGACTACATCAAAACCTTTTACTAGTACTAGCGTGACGACATTAAAAAGCACTACTAAGCGCATACGGATTAAACCGGGTTATGGAAATAATAAGCCGCCCACGATTTTAGACGATTCGGTCCTTTTTCCGTCTCACTCAAAATGGGAATTCGTAAACAGTTCCTCTAATTCCAATTTCGGTCACACTGGGAATATGCGCAAAATCTTTAATCAAACTTTGCAAGCCTGGGTCTCCGTGGATGTGGATAGGACCGAAAACTTGACCTTAAATGATATCAAAAGCAAAATCAATAACGCCACTAACATTCAGGATATTTCATTAATATTTGACACGTTGGCTTCGAAGCTGGGAATAACACCCAGCATACCTAATAAAGTGCCACCATTTTCGCATAACAAGTTGAAGCAGACATTGAAAAATGACACACGTTTAAAAGCGAACACAACGACGACAAGAATAACAATAGCAGCGAGTAACACGCCTACGGTAACAACTACAACAAGCCCGACAATTACAACTACCACCTCTAGAACCACGACACCGGTCTTTACTACTCCTAGTACATCAACTTTACGTTACGAAGAAGTGTTTTATAAGGAAAAACGTGAACCTGATTATGTTAAACCTTTATTGGTGGAAGACACATCAGCTGAAGTTATCGGAGCTGCTATTCCCGTAGTAGGAGAAGCAGAGGTCGAGGTAATCGATCCTAACAAATATGAAGAGATGTTACGTTCATCACAGTTTGCTGACGTTTCTACAACCGAAATTTTACCTAAACTAGTAACTCTATTACCCGTACGTTCAAATTCGGGCATCAGAACATACAGGCCAACATTAGAAGATACAGCACGCAATTCTGTTGGTCTAAGCATTAATAATAAAGGGGTTAATTCTACAAGTAGCAGAAGTAGCAATAGAAAAACCCATAATTCCCGAAAACCGCCCTCTGAGACTGTCATTAGAGGAGGCTTAAAAGTTAAGATTAAGTAATTGGTAAGGAGGAAAGAAAAAGACGGACAAAATTGTCGGTGAACCGACTAACAAATGGAGATTTAAAGTTTATTAAATATTACGTATCAAAATTGTGCTGATGTTGTCCTATGAGGGCAATCTCAGAATGACTTTGATGTTGTGTATGGAATTTTGCAAAGGAATTTATATAATTTTAGCTTAATTTTATTACGAATTATTTTTACTAATACGAACTTCTAAGATTTTGGTTTATATAAATTTTTCTATGAAAAAATTCTCTTGTAAAGCTTAAGATAAAAAGAAAAAAAACATGAAAAAAATTTTATTTGCAATTTCTTTTAGACGAAGAAGAATTCACGATATGGTTTTAATTCAACTAAATATTAATAACCAAACACAAAATCACCGAACGACTTATTTCAAGTAAGTCGAGCTTCGACATAAGTATTTTTATTGGGAAATTAGGGTAGGTAAGTTATCACTGGAGATAGATAACCCATAATATAGAAAATCAAAATTTTTATGTTGACAGAATCATATTCGATTGTTGGTCCATCCGTCCGTCTGAAAGTTTTATGCATTTTCAAGGAAGTCAGCGTTGATGCAGGGATCTGAAAATATTACATATGCTCTCGAACCTATTCGACATATCATCTTAAAAGACGAACGCGGTCTTTACAATAGCACGATAACTGACCACTGAAACAACTTTGAACAAAAAAGGCAGGAAGGCAAAGTAGAAAAATTTGTAAATTTTTATTCACCGATCATCATGAATTTGCGCAAAAATGTGCGAACTCTCCCGATCTAAACCCACCTGTACCGACTTACGGTCGGCCTGCGACGACCTGTATCGGTTTGCGCGTCTTCATTGTAATTATAGTTGGCGAACTAGGACATAGGCGAATTAATTGTAATATTGAATGTAAACTCTAGAGCTTGTCATGGATATGAATTTCGCGTTAGCTTGAATATGGTCTGAAAGGCAGTCAAGGCTTTGACTGACCAGGTGGCACATCCACTAATGGTAAAAAGTGTTCTCAGTTTCATCACAGGTAACTTTTTTACTTCCTTGTATCTGTTTCCAAAATTTGAATAAATATTAGAGAATAAAACAAAAAGAAGCAATTCGCTCTAATTAAAGCCATGAAACCATTTGCGGATCACGAACTGATAGTAAAATAAAAATTTCCTAAAAATTGAGGTTTGAAATCTTAGCTGTGCTTTTTTCGACACCATTGGTTTGAAGCTGGGCCATACCGCTGGCCACTGGTAAGTGTCTGTCTGATTGCCTTGGGGTTTTAACTCTAACTAAAGTTCACCTCACGAAGCTCACTAGATTCTAGGTCACATTTTCAGAAAGTTTTTAGTTTATTATCTTGCAGATGAAATTTTGAGACGCACAGTGGCACCGCAAATGTGTTTACCAAGTTTGATAATAAAAGATTTTAATTATCATTTTCCTAAGCAAATTTTTAGTGGACAATAGGTCGCTCTAATGCTTAAAAGGAAACTTTATTGTTTATTAAATGATTTTTTTCTGTTAATTTTTTGTAACCTAAATTAGATTAATTTTGTATAAAATTATTCAATATGCCGATTAAATCTCAACTTTACTTCTCAGTCCAAGTCCAACAATTATCCTTTTCAGAGTATGTAATAAACGATTATTAACTCTATAGTTTTGCAAAGCGATACGTTTTCTTTTTAATTTCGTTTTTCTATTAACTTTTTTTTTCTGCATTTAATTTATTGATTCTTAAACCGCATTCTCATTTAATGTTTAATAAGTCAAGAAGTCAAGCAGTCAGCTATTCAAACAAGAGTCTATATGTTATATGGAATTTTGTCAACATTGGGGATGCTTGCAAAACTAGCATACTCTAGATTTCTTGTTCTATTATGCAAAATCTAGCTAATTAGTATGCTAATACAAAATGCATAGACACCAGCAGCCACAGCAACGGCAAACAGCAAACAGTGGAGGTGCAAGTTTTCTGGGAAATTTCAAGTGTAAGTTAAGCATAAATTTGTGACACACAAAAGTTGAAACAAAGGGAAATATGATATCATTAAATAAGAAACTCGGAAGGAGATAGAACAGTACACACACACACACACACACATATATATATATATATATATATATATATATACATGCATGCAGCACACCAAATGTCACCATTTTATCCTTACCCTTATAGTGAGTACGCTTGCTTACCTAAAAAAAAAAAAAAGGAACAAAAAGAAGCCTGATTGTCTTTGGGGCCTTCCGAAAAACGGGTAAGCAAGTGCGGGAATTCCAATGAAAATCTCAGCAATGCTGTTAACTTCTGTTCTATTGCTTTCAAACTCAAGCTCTTTGCCTTTTTCAGTTCGTTTGTTTCGCTTGATTGTCTGTCTCTCTTTTGTTTGTTTGCCTCCTCTTTTATACTTTCGTACACCGTATTGCTAATTAAGTGTAAATGCTTACATGCAAATATCTTACAAGTTTTCCTTTGCTACTGAGAAAAGTAAATAAAGAAAAAGACGGATAAAGTTTCTGGCAAAAGGAGCGAATAGTTTTTTATTCTCAGTTAGATTTTTACTATGACAACCAAATGAACATAATGAGACAAAACCATAAATGGCTGATAGTGTTTGGGTTGCTAAGCATAATTTAAATATTAAGATCTGGCAAGAAGAAAGAATTGTTACGAAAGAAAATATTTTATTATATTAAAGAAAAAGCTTAACAAAAAGTTGTTTAAAGAAGAAAAACTAATATTATGAATATGTTGAACTTTTTATAATAACTTTCATACGTTAAGAGTTTAATTTAAAAATTTAATAACGAAAGAATTAATCGTGCTACCTTTTCTTATAAAGCCAATTAATAAATGCTTGAAATTTACTCTCGGTTTCGTATATGCATTTTAATCTTCTTGGAAGAGCCCGACAGACCTTGGTAGGTTCGGATACTTTCTGTGGTGAACCAAGAGGTCACATTAATAGGCTGGTATAGCGCCACAAAAAATCGAATTACCATTCGAAGCAAAGAGCAAGACAACGGCAAGTGAAAAGATTTATAATATCTTCCGGTACAGCAGATAAGCTATACATAGCTGACATAAGAGCCTTTGATACCGATTCATGAAAATTGTGCCAAGAGGTGAGAGAACGTCCGGTCATATCCCACCCGAATGCGAACCCATTTGCAGGCACTGGCGCACTGGCAAGCACTCATAACGCCAGATACAGTATAGTGTTCCAAATCAAAAAAAAAAAATGTGGAGGTATTCACAAGAATCGTAAAACTGTAGCGCTAGGACCATGGGTGAATACGATATACTTTTCAGGAGTCGGTATGGATCGTCCACATACTAATAAGGATAATAACATAAACATATGAAATTTGTTTTACGTGCAAAGAACAGTACTTAGCTTAAAGCGCTACTTCAGGCCAATGAGCAAAGTGTTCTACAATCCAGGCATCGCTGATGAAAACAGTTTAAAATATGTGACTATTTTCAAAATTACTTGAAATTGTATTGATTTCAAATCTTAAGGTGAGCATAATAAAATGTCGGCTCTTTGCAGCGATGGCTGCACTTAGTAGGTGTAGTAGGTGTAGACAAACTAACATCCTAAGCTACGTAGTATCAAACAAGGCTTGCCTAGATTATTGATTTGATTTTTTCTTTTCTTTTTTTTGTGAGAGCTGCATCTACACGGGCAAAATGTCAATATCCAAGACCTAAGGATTATAAAGAACCAGTATTTTCACTTCCTCTTTTATATAAAGAAAAGCTCATCACAGGGTAAAGTAAAGTAAAGTTTGTTTATATATTTAATGAGCGAACTTTGTTTTTGTCCGTCTGTCCTTATTGGCCATGGTTTTTTCTCGAAACGCTTACAGATTTTCATTAAAAAACTAAAATTTGTGTTTATTTGACGATCGTAAACCGTTCTTTCAAACGGGTCAAAAGCCCACAAAGATGCAACGTAAGGTCTACAACAGAACTTCATCCATACACTACCGGAGAGGGTAAAATTGTGAACTATTTATTATTTATTATTATATTAAAACTATCAAGCTTGGCAAATTGATTTCCTGCAACCCTCTACTTAGTTCAGTCTAGAGATAAATTAAAAGATGCCTGTGGATGCGCAGGCTCTAAAAACTTATTAAGAAATATGAAAAATAACAAACTAAGATTTAAAGCAAAATTTTATGGTGATTGCTTGAAAGTTTGCTGGAAAATTGTTGCATCTGGCACGTTCACCATTAATTATTCATTTACTAAAAAAGAATCTTTCGATTTTTTATTTTTTTTATTTTTTACGCTAAAGACCCAGATGACCATAATCTTCTTGTTGTTTTAGGCAAAATTCAAATTTTCTTTATTCACATACAAGTTTTAGTTTTACTATGGAAAGGTGTTAGCTACGTCTCACCCTTGTTAAAGTCTAATTGTAAACAAACATGTTTACTTTCCATAAATTCAGTTGCTTAACTATTGCAATTAATCTCTGGCCAATCGTTGAACATAAATTTCAAATGTTTTTTCTTCCTCATGCTGTACTACTCATAATTTTTTTGTGGACATATTATATTAGTATTTGAGATAGTGTTACAGTTACTGCACACACAAATATATTTCGTTATCAGTGTTGACCGAATTCTTAAGGGCAAGTCAAGTTTACAATTTGATTTCTATTTAAATGTCTTTTAAGTTTCTTTTCTGTTTTCGAACTTTTACAAAATACTAAAAATATTTTGGCCCATGCCTTCTGTCCTGTCGTATTGGGAGCGAGCAATCGCTAAAGTTTTTATGTAACAATTATCTTTTGAATAATTCAGCGATTATTGCCTCAAAGGAAAAAACAGAAGCTTCAAATAGAAAATAGTTAAGAAAGAGTTTTTCCATTGCCACACGCATCGTCATATAGATAACGCAATGAAGCTAAGAGAAATGCTTCTTCTGTGAGGCAGTTATTTCTTCGAACAGAGATAAGATTTTATATTTTATGATGAGAGAGAGCAAGTGCTTGAATTAAGTTTTCGCTATAACTCACTGTAACGGCACATTATTTGAAGCTATTGCAGGATATGTTTTAAAAATTTCTTAAATTTGGCTTTGCGTTGCCAACAGTCAATCCATACACTTTTGAAATGAATGCATATGTCACTTACCACAGGCGCTAATTACAATCAGTTTGCGAAGCTTACTTGAGTGGCTGATTAAGCCATATCTTCGCTACAAATAGCTTAACAGCATAACTTCACACCCCGGCTGACACACTTGGAGTTAGTTAATACATTGTAAAGATATCAAAGTTACTTGTGTGTGTTTATACATGAATTTTGGCGGTTTAAGTGAGACTTTAGTGGTCTCGTAATACAAGACAGCACTGAGGCAAACAACCAAAGTGCAAAACCGCACAAAGACCTCATATGTAACCTCCTCGTGCTTAGTAACGTCATGTAATTGTTTTCAAAGTACTAAAGAGAAATTCTACATATATATAACAGCATAGTTTGGCAGCAAGAGAAGATGAATTGATTAAACTTATTTTATATATAAAAATAAGTACAGTTTCTTTTTTATGGTTAGGTAACAATCGTAAAAATTTATATTTAAAGAAAAAAAACCAAGTAAAAACATTTTAGACGGCTAAGATTGATCATTCATTTCGTCTTCATTTATTTTTTTGACACAGTACGAGAAATTGTACCTTATTTCCGCCACATTTTTTATGGGGACTTCATATAGGGAAAGTCGAAAACGTGAAGTGAAGTGATTCAAATTTCTTATTCCTCCACTATATTCGTCACAATGAGACTTTGTTGTCATATAAAAATTTACCTTTCCCGAGCAAATAGAAATGAAACAAAAGACCCATCTATTCCGTAGTTAATGCCTGGCACAGTTAATTTTGATGTCAAATTACTATTATGGACCGATGTTTATCATAAAAAGTTGAGCCTTAGACGTTTTCGCCAAGCGAAGGTTTATTCTTGTCATGAGAACTCCCATAAGGGCGTGATGTTCAAAGATTATGCTTACTTGGTCCAACTTGCAAATTCCTTTTTAAGGCAAACTGATTTTATTGTTAAATATTCATAAAGAAGCAACGAAGGTTTCCTTTTCGTAGGGAAGGATATATGAAAGTGAGTTCAGAAAATTGACCGATCGAAATAAAATTTTTCACACAAATTTAATACTAGCAGTACTAGCTAAGACTAGTTAGTTTAGCAAGTTTTGTCGAGAAATTTTGAAAATTGCACATTTTTGTCATGTAACTGGAGATATCAGATTTCGTTTAAATATTTTAAAAATTTCGACGCGTTACTTGCCCATGAAACTACGTAACAGTACAGATTTGAGATAGAAAGGCAGACTGACAGATAAGCTTGAATCGATCTAGAAAAAAATTCTGCATTTATCAAAACGAAAGATCTGTCTTAAGCTCTTCTGAATGCTATGCAAACTTACAGCCGTATTGTGAGTGACATCGTTGAGACGCCACAAATTCTAAGATATTTTTCTATTTATGGTTTTTATGATTTAGGAATCTTGTCTTATAATAACAACGATAGTGTGAATCTTCTCTCAAAAAATCACAAAACAGGTACAAAGTCTAAAAAAAAAAAAAGAAAAAAAAATTGTTTTTTTTATGATTAGTGCCTTTTCTCACAATCCCAGAACACATCTTATAATATGTAAGGAAAATAGAAAAGAAGAAAAAACACTTTTCTTCTTTTACTGTGATTCGTTTCCGTTGAATGCATTAGCCTGCAGGTACATACAGCTATTTATTACACCTGACACTTGAGATGGTCCTTGTGCTAACTAGCTGTCAATGTTCAAATAAAGTCTACAGCAGTCAAACGCACATTACACGATCATCGTTCTTTTTATCACTACCGTTAGCAATGAATGCCTGATTGTCAAGCAATTGCATTCAATTCAAGATAATATCAATAATAACACCAGTGGTCTTAGTTGAAAGTTCACGTTATAAAATGAGAAAAAAAAAAAAAGAAGAAATTTTTCTATTCTATAAAGGACATCAAAATTGAATCATTTTAAGTTAAGAAAATATTCCAAGTGCTAACCGAATACAAATACAAATTTTTGTAATGTCTAGTGTCATTAATTGGTCTACGAACGTTGACATTGTGGGATAAGACTAATAAAAAATTTACTTTAGTTTTGCAAACAATTTCTGCTATTTATATCTACTCTTTCTACACCTTATTATCTAACATTGTAACAATGTTTGTATTTATGAAGCTTACGAGGGTTATGGGCAGTTGTGAAAATCTTAAGTATCTTGGTGAGATTTGTCACTTTGCTTATAATGTCCCGCAAAAATAAGGTGGGAATCTGATGCAATATATATCATATGGCCATCGTATTTGTTTGCTATGTCTCTGTGACATAATACATCTTTCCATAAATCAATCAATTCGTGATATAATCCTATTGTAAGAGAGACTTAAAGTGAACCAAGTTCGTTTAGATTAAGAAAAACAAAATTCAAAATTTTTTCAAAATTTTATTCAACATTTATATCCTTCAGAGTTTATAGATTGATTGTGGCAATTATTCTTAATAATTGATGCTTCAAATATGTTTACTAATAAAAAAGTCAATCACAAGAGATGCTTAATGAGCTAGTATATCTTATATGCCATGAAAAACTCCTGAGCGTGAAGAATTCTTTCAGAGACTTTTTTAATTTCGCTTGTGCTCACTTCAAAACAGATTTCAGCCGATTTTTAATATTATCTTCTGTTACGCGATATTTCAGTTGCGTGACATATTCGTCACCATTTATATCTTCCCGACTATTCCTAAAGTGCGTCTATTACCCATTTATGGAAGAGGCTCATCTCCATAACTTAGCTTAGCTAGCTAGTTAAGTTCATTTATTGAAGTGTTTGGATTGAAGGTTTTCAACCTTGACTTTTTATTCGATATACATTTTTGCACTGATTCAACGTTTACACATCTGATTGCAATGCGTGTTCGACAGAACTCCAGTAAAGGATGTAGTTTTCAGACCTGCACAGCCGTCGATAGGCGGCGCAAACACTACAAAGTTTTTCTTAATTTAAAACGCGTCGTGTGCTGTCACCCCTATTCCAAAACCTTGCGGTCCGATTTGCGCCTAAAAGTGGAACATTGGCTACTCGAAATATTTAAAAATTGGGTCCATCTACGATTATCGTTCTGTATCATCTTTATATGTTTTATAAAATTTGAAATAATACGAAATAAAAAAATCGCAAAAGAATGCTTTATCCCTTAAGTCCTGGTCTTAAATTAAAGCTTATTTCCTTTATATAGCCTGAAAATATACTTACATGGAGGAGTGATTTTCTGATGTGAAGAAAATTTGTTAGAAGACAATTATTTATATTCTTAACAAGAAGTGAAGAGCTCGAGTTGCACGCATCAAATACTTTTTGCAAAATTCATTAGATTAGCACAGGATGCGTTAGTTATATTACCCTTCTCACCAGCTCGACCAGACAGTTGTTACTTGAATTTTTTAAATTGCATAGTTGACAAGCTAAGCATTTGTTTCCATAGTTTCCTTTTCTATTGTCTTCATAAGTTGTTGAAAAATAATTGTCAAAGTTCAGTTTTGCGTTCCTATTAATCTTAAGGTCATGAGTTTTTGAAATGCCTATGAATTTTTTTCTCATGAGTGATAAAATTGAGATAGTTGTAGAGCAATAACAATGAAGACAACAACATTTTTGCTGACATATACGTGTAAACTTATTTTTTTTGCTTAACGTTTGCTAGAGACCCCTAGCAGTACAGATTTCCTTTTGATAAATATATTTGCTGATGGTCTTTCAATCCAAAAGGAATGTAAAGAAATTGTATACAAAATTAGTCTACGGCTTAGAAAAATGTTTTTCTCTTTCTTCTATATGACAAATGAAAAGAAAAGCAAGAAAAAAAATTTTGCATCAATTTTTGCAGTTTTAATATAGACATTTATAGAGTAGTTGTTCAAGAAACTGTATATATGTGTTATATATATATATGTATTTATATATATATATATATATATATATATA
>KK502516.1:52399-103863 GCA_000688735.1 Glossina austeni
ACACACATTGCAAAGGACATTTCATGATGAATTATAAAAGCAAAAAATCGTATGTCGTGTGGGTGAAGGGTTATTCTTGTTGTTGTTTTTCTTTTTTGTTTTTTTTTTTTTTTTTTTTTTGTTTTTTTTTTTTTTTTTTCTTTTAAGATAAAGGAAAGGAAAACAGAGTAAATTATTTATAACAATACATATTTAATTACAAGAAACCGCTTAAATTGGAATTTTAACACATGCTTAAGCTGTTTTCAATATTTAATTAAAAAATAAAAAGAGAAAATTACATTCGTCCTGTGAAGCCATCTCAAATCAACGCTTTCAAATTGTTAAATATTTTAATAATTGAGAGCGCAGCAGCCGGGCAAACAATTGAGAAACTGGGAAAGCAGACAAAAAAATTATAATAAGTAATTTACATACGCTACAGACAATCGTCTTAAATCAATTTATAAAATTTGGTAAGCATTTTAAAATTTGTTAGCGAGTTAGCTAAACCTGCAAAATAATTGTATTAAGGTTTGAAACAATGAAGGCCATAGATTTTAGACTGAAGCTTTTTCTACTTCTGGTCCGGATGGTAACTGAATTATTTTTAAATTGTTGTTTCCGTTAATTAATTTAAATTAATTAATATTTTAAATTTAGCTAAATTAATTAATTAATTATATAAAAAGAAAACACGTAAGAAAATTATATCCGGTTACGACCGAATCTTTCGTCCTCGTCACCATTATCCTACACAGCTATATCATAAATGTATAGGTCGTCCATTTTGGAATGCTTAGGATACAATCGGCACATCGCTATTATTAAATAATAACAACAAAAATTATTTTTGAAAAATATCAAAATATTCCAGCACCAGACTCATTCTCGTGGAGCACAAAGTTTGTCGTACAAAATTAAATATAATAAAGAAAAAAATAAATTGTTCTCCATGGCTACCACTCGAGCAGTAGGTTGTAGATTTCAAAGGTATTAATTTTTGGGCGATTGTCGACTATTTGAAAGAAAAATCGAATTTCCAATTCTATCCAGAATGTTATTTTAAAGGTATTGTAAAAAATTCGAATGAAACCAATCGAAATTGTAGATGTTTTTTATCGGCCGTTTTGAAAAAATCTGTTTGAAGAAAAACGCGCTTAAAGTTTTGATATATTTTATGGACATATATATTTGTCACAATTATTTCATTGTGTATTTTTTTTAGTCTGCAATCAATTGTGCCTTTCATTTTAAAATATTCCTCCATCCATTGTCTGTGCTCGAAGGGTTTTTGTTTGAAAGTAGCTCTTTTTTGCCATGAAATGTCAACCGCAGCTCGAGGTGTCTTTCTCTTTACTCGCTAGAAAAAATGTATAATTCTGTGGCTGCCTTTATAATCAACACCAAAAACCTCATCCCTAACTTTTGATTTTTTTTCAAAGACGTGGATTATGCAAACCGACTGATTAACTACAAGTAGTGTTGTAAGCAGTGTTGCTGAAAAATTGAAGAAAAGATAAAAAGAAAATTCAATTAGCAAGAGTAAAAAATAGATAAAAAGGCAAATTTAGATCAAAAGGAGGGACCTTTTTAACCTCTCTTGCACGCCTTTACTTAACATGTAACCTTTTATTGAATTAAAATTTTTGAGAACCAAATACCTTAAATCCATAAAGCGGATCTATGAAAGATTTGTACAATTTTTTAAAAGTCGCCAATTATTCAGCTATTTTTATAGTGTTTTTTTTTTCTGTACGACTCTTCAAGGTTACGCGTTATCCCTGCAGCGTATTTACTTTAAGTGTTTTCGTTAACTTTAATTTTCAATTTGTAATTTTTTTCTTCTATGTACATATATATATTTTCTTCTATTTTTTTTTTTTGCAAAAATGTAACAAATTATTTCATAAATTCAATAACAATTTTTTTTAAGTTTCATCAGGTTTTTTGGCAGCAACACTAACGAGCATAGCAAACAAACAAACTAACCATCCAACCATGCAGCTTAAATAGTTTTGTGTTTCCAATAAAAAAATAAGCACAAGAAAAAGGAAAAGAATAAATGAAAAATAATAAAAAGACAAAGAGAAAGCTCTTGTTTAAATCCTTTTCTCGAAAGTTTTTAATACAGAAACTTTTTAACAACTTTCTAACTCTCTTCAAAACTGTAGCAGCAACAACAAAGTAACTAAAACTGATGACTTTGCTGTAAACATAAACAACAACAAAAAATGTACGCATATACCTACATGCGAATAAGAAATAACAAAAATAATGTACAATATATATGTACAAGTAAAAAGTATACAAACACATATACACATGCTATAGATATATTAAAACAGAGGGTAGCAGTTTAGTGCTTTTACTGCTTTTGATATCGATGCAGAGAGAGCGGCTACTTGACTTTGTAGATGTTGCAAATGCAGTAGTGTTGCAGTTATAACTTATTGTATTAGCAACAATAAAATTTGCTCTTCTTTATTGTTGCAGCACGAGCAGTAACGGTAAAAGCAGAGGTAACTATGTACAAAGAATTTCGTATACGTTTAGTTTGTTCTTTTATTTTCTGTTTTTTTTTTTTTCGAAAAGTTTATTGAAGCTTGAAAGCAGCGTAACGATCTACATATATATATATATTTTTTATAATGAATATTAGTAATGGAAAATTTTGTTTTTCCTTATTTATTGTTAAACATAACTCTCATGCAACATATAATTTTTTTTTTTTTTGTTATTGATTTTAACTAATAATAAATACAATCATTTTATATGCTATTTTAGTAAATTAAATAAAAAAATATTAATACAGAGCATAAAAATAAGCATTGAGAGCTCTGCAAAGAATACATTAAGCTAAGTGAGAAGATCACAACCTATTGAAATTAAAATCATTTATAGCAAGGCGAGAGTGCTTCGCTGGTCTACTTATTTCCTTGCTAGAAATTTCGATCGATCGAACGCACCGCTGTACGATTGATCAATTGTTGAGAAACTCGATTAAATTCTCTAAATAAATTGAGGAAGACACGTAAAGTTCATCTTATGATGTCGCTGTGAAACTTATTATTGATCTAATAAAGACTATTGAACCGTTCGTAAAAGGCTGAATACAGAGAGAGTGTTGATATTTGTATACCACATGACTTAACATACCACATGATCTCATCTGCGAACCGCTGCTGAAGCAAGCAAAATCGCATTGTTTTTCAAGAGATTAAAACGATAAAGGCGTGCCATTTATGACATGGGATCGTGGGTGAAGCTCTCTAAAAGATGGAAAAGCCTATTAAAGGAGCGTTTTATGTTTTATGATTAAAAAGCTTGACGAGATGCTCTAATCTGGTCGAGCGATTGATTCCATTCAATTACATACTTGAAGAAAAAAGAATCACATTAGGAGTTCAACCATAATTAATGAGGTTCTGTTTATTATATAAATAAAAATGGTTTTCAATCTGTGCAATCAGAGTTCTATCAAGTCGTACCGAAGTCCTATTCACACAAAGTACGATATGCGATCGGTACGATAATGTACATGATTTTTATATTGATGCTACCAATTCGTAAGAGAATGGGTGTGTTATACCCTAATACAAGACTGAGCCGATTTCTTCGTAAAATATTTTATAAAACTGCAAATAACGAGAGATGCTATATTTTGAAGTATTGTCCGTTCTTAGCCGTTACTTTTCTATTCTTTTAGGCGGTGCACGGTTTTCATGCCCAGGACTTTTCTCTCGACATGATTGAATTGGAAGCAGTAATATCTGCTGAGTACAGCGAGAGGGAGACCGGCACATTTCAATTCAGCGCTAGCAACATTTCCTAGGCGAGTTCTTTTATCGTTGAAATTTCACGGCACGGCATTTGATACAATGCGTCCGTTTTTCGTCTCAGTTGCAGCAATTGATGGCAGCGCGGCTTGGGGATGCTGCCGCTCGAACGGAAAGATTCATAGCACAACTAGCTGATCCTTCCAAATAAAAACCACTATGGATGCAAAGTTCAATCGTCGACGTTAGTGATTGACTGGTTTAATCTGCTCAATAATTTTTTTTGCACTTTCAACACCATAACTTATTTACTGCTTGTCTTTCGAACTATTTCTCTCCCACGGCATATCTTTAGCACAGAATTCAAGCTACTCAAGGCTCAAAAAAACTACATTTTGAACATTTCTGCATCTCACGTAATGCTTGATGGTAGTCCCTCCAGAAAGGTGCTGTAGTTTGACCTTCAATTCTTTAATAGTTCGATTCTTGGCTTCAGAGACAGTAAAAACCTAATTAAAGTCTTAATCTTTCGTTACTAAACAAATGCTTAACATTAATAACGTTAAAAAATAAATCGTTCTTAGACGTTGGCCTAATTTGGGACAATAAACCGCAGAGATGACTCGGCTCAAATGGCTCCTTATTTTGGAATTCAAAAGAAATCTTCTCAGTAAATCAATAGCAGAAGTCTTTTATGTAAATTCTGAAGGGAGCCTGACTTCTGCATTAAGCAATTTTTGACGTTAATATTACACAATTTTGCAAATTTAACTCGTAATTTTTACCTTGTGTCAAGCATTAAGTGGCGAATATTTTTTCTCACTTTAAGCTGCCATGAAATTGTATTTTAGAAGATTTTTCGAAAGGTGACAGGCACAAACTTGTAATTTGAAAGGATTGCCAAAAAGTACTTTAGCGGACGAGTAAATAAGTACGCAAGCAGAAGTAAATACAAAGAAAGTAGTAAATAATACAAAAAAAAAAAGAATGTTCCATAGAGAATGTTTTGCTATCAAACCAAGAAAATTATGATGTGAGCAACCATATATGTACATAAATATATATATGTATATGTGTATACTATTACGTATGTGGTGTATACGTATAAAGTATAGAACGCATCCTTGTATTCTTATTTTTGACATTTTTGCAATAAGCGTCTAACTCTTCATCCTCTTTTAGAATTCTGAAGAGAGCTCTGCTGCCATCTGTCCCTTCTTATAACTTTTTCGCTCTCTCTACCTAAAACTATACGGACCTATACGGTTATATTAAAAAGAGAAAAAAAAAAGCCTGACGTAAGAACTTATGAGTTCTACCAAATATTGAACAAAAATTCGTTATCAACATTCACTAAGGAAAAAAAAATGATGCAAAAAAAAAAAAATGTACTCTCTATTAACCACCTATAACCACCTATGAGTTCCATATATTTTAAATTTATGTAAGAGATTACAGTCATCCCAATTTATTATATCTATACAACTATCGAACGACTTTCAAGTTTTAAGAGAAATACTGACTAAATTAAAAAGTTGCATTGCAGAAAAGTGCAGGTCATACAATCGTATAAAGTAAACTGCTACCGCAATCTAATTATGTCTATTCCTCGTGTACGCAAATATTTTCAAAGGATCAGGTGTGTCGGTATAATGCAGGCAACAACTTTGAAGAAGATACAAACTATTTTAACAAAATCCGTTTGTCTTGGCAGGTACTTGAGTTTTGCCATAGTTATGTCGTTAATCAGTCGTTTTGTTACTTCTGGAGAGTTAAATGTTTAAAATATGAGAAAAGTTATTTATTTTCAGCATAGGGCAATTGTTTCGTTTAACTCTCAAAGTGATTGTGAAGTTTTAAGTGTTGCTTTTTATGTACGATGCAAGTGGTATATTAAGCTTTTTAAAGATTTAAAAAAGACGCAAAAGTGTACATTGGAAATCTTATAAAATGTTTCTACAACTTTTTAAAAAAAAACAGTTGTCTCCGTGCGAGAACTTCAGAACTTTCTCTACATCTAATCTAAAATTTCTCCTTATTAAGGTTGAAACGTGTAGGAAATCAAGTAAATAATTGTATATACGCTTGCTTTATAACTTAAAGTTTTGTATTTTTCTATCCTGATCAGTATAAAATTCAAGGATGATTTATTTAGGCATCAATTGGCGCCACCAGTATGTTGAGCAATCCCTACAAACTAGATATTCCTCTACACCCAGGGTACCAGATCAATTTAACTTGTATGGCCAGAAAATATACTCTGCAGAGTATTCGAGGTCTACCTGCACCGCAGTAACTGCCGAGTTTTTAAGTCGCCACGATCGCCTTCGCAGGCCCGCGAGACCCATGTAACTCCTGTGTCCTGCTGTGAAGTTACAGTTGAAATACTAAGTTCATCTTTTCGGAAGATACGTATGGCCAAGGATCTCTTCTGCGGGAGCTTTTGGGCCACTATTTTGCTTTCAAGTTCTTTAAAGCTTTTTTCAAGTTATGCAAAAACAATTTTCAAGTATATATAAGAAGCGAAAACATTGAACGGCGGCCCACCACGTCATTTAATAAAGTTATAGACTTTTCAAGATTAGGCTTTATATAGAAAGTGGTTCGATTCAAATAATTATCGATAGCATGCGTCCTTGGGCCAAAGTAAGTCAGTGTACCAAATTTCATCAAAACATCTCAAAAATGCCGACCTTCAAATTGGACATAGGAAAATTAGACAGAGAGACAGGCGGACGGATGGACAAACTTAGATCGATTCAGATCAATCGATATAATAAAAGGTGGCTCAATTTCAAATCAAGTCAAGTCTCTCTGCGTGTTGCATATATTTGTACAAACTTAATAAAACCTTGTATCACAGGAATGGTAGGATATAAAATTCCATTCCAGTGCGTTGATTGGCCTTTAACAAATAAATTCAAGAAAATGACTTACAATTACATGTTGTCATGGTGACGTTACCCCTTAAGCTTCATGTAATGCCTATGAAAGGTATGGTTACTTAAGTGAATATAAAATGATTATCAACTTCTTTGCCCTTTTAAAATCGGAACGATTTTTGTCCAATCAATCAAGCAAGTATTGTTGATTTTCATTTACTTTTGCATGTTTTTTAAATAATTTATTTTTAACTTTCTTTCTTATATGTTTTAAAAGAGAGCTGTTAATATTGTTATTATACACATATTTAGGCTTAGTGAATAATATTAAGAATTTTCCTCAAAGCAATTATTATGGCAAAATGGTCTGGTTTAAAAGTTCGTATCTTTCAATGTTGCAATCGACTCTTCAAATATACTTTTTCTACTCAGCAGCACAGAGAAGATATTAAACTTCTGCTCACACAAAATTGGGAAATATCCGTAAGAGATAACGCAAAGCTTAAATAACTTTCAGCATGATAAGATACCGAAGCGATTTAATTCTATTTTACGTCAAGAAGGCCAAGATCTCAAAATCAAAATTTAAAGGAAAAAGTTTTAATAGATTCCTACAGATCAGGTTTGAAAATAGTTCTTCTTGACCCGTATCTACTCTTTAACTATAAATCATGGATGGATGGAAAAAATGAATCGATAGTTTATAGATATGAAAGTGGGTACAAATACTTCCTAAATTTCACTACAACTTTGATATGCAAGTAGGATACCGTTTATAAAAGATTTTGTATTTCGAAAACGTCGGTGCAGGATAGTGGGTACCAAAAATTCGTTGTAAGACGAGGATAACATTATTTCTTTTGTGTACTTTTGTGAAACAAACAATATTTACTCGTCCGTATCATATGTTTATTTAAATTTTTAATAAGTTATTGTGGAATAAACTAAGAAAATATTGTCAGATTTATTTAAGTTTAAAAAATTGCTTGAATAATATTTTTGTAATAAATAAAGGAAGAGAAGAAAGAAACTTCTTTTATTTTTATTACTAAAAAATATGATTCAAGTAATTTTTGGGGGGGTAAAAAAATCTGACATGAATGCATGTCTGAATATTGCAGAATTAAAAGGATTAAAATAATTTAGGTATTGTGTCTTTGAACACAACGATAACCATATTTGGTTTATGCTTGAGATACGGTAACAAAAAAAGTTACTCATGATAAAGATAATTAAATTTTATGGATGAATTGCAAAAATACTCAAAGAATATTGTTATTCTTGTTTAGATATGAAAAGCAAAAGCAAAGAAATAAAATATGCGCAAATCCTTGTGGACGAATTTTGGATACTCATCATCCTAAGAGCACGAAAATTGAAAGATTTTTCCACTGCATATGGTTTTGCTGAGTAGAACTTTGATTTCTGTATTGAACTTTGAGTATAATTTTTTATACGACTTCATAAAGTTGTGTAATAAAATTTTCTTTATTTTATATTTTCTGGTTCGCTTGTTAAGTACTTGTCCACTTACGTATTACAAGACAAAATCTATTTGCAAACTTGACTTTCAGAATGCATTTTAGTTTATAGCTCAAACATTAGTTTTAAGAAACACATTTTAGCCTTACAGACAATGGGTGGACGAACGAATGTCCATACGACTCGATAAAATTCGCTAAATTGACTTGAAATCCTAGTTTATGAAATTTTTGATCCATTTATTCCCACTCTATAAGCGAAATGTATAAAAAAAAAATAAATTTTAGGGATTATAGAAAATGGCGGCCATGTGTACCTCGTAACGTTGTCCTTCGTTAGTGAAACACTCGAACATTTTTTTGTTAACATTTCATTATTATTTTCATTCATTAATTTTATTACTTTTCCAACATTTTCGAATTTATTAGATTAAGTAATCTTTCTGTGTCCACTAATTTTGTCAAATATGTGGATTTATAATAATATTTAACTTTACTTTTCTCTGCAACATCATCATGACATTTTACGTTCGAGAACGAGCAAACACGAGTATAAGATATCGAATAGCATTAACCCAAGTGGCAAATTCATTATCGAGTTTGCTCGATAACTCTAATAATACTTCTAAAGTTTCAAAACTGCGACATACCTTAAGTCGTACGTTAGCGAAAACTTATCACACAAAGTGTAAGGTATAAATATATCGATTCAATAAAACAAACGGATGTGTGAGTAGCAGGGCGCGGTAAATTGCGTTAGGGATATCGCAATAATCTAACGATCTATAAACAAAGTTGCATTCCTTTCTAGACTTCACAGTTTATTGTTTATTTTCTAGACTATAATCAGTCAAGCAAATCACATCGGACTTGACTTGGGGGATTTGGTGGGACTTGATTGAGCTGTAATACCTAAATTGTGATCTAAGAAACGATGTATATGTTCATGAAAGTGTCTATGTCTGCCAATCACGGCAACCCATGTAAGCAGCCCCGGCGTTGTTGTATCGTGTACACTAATGGGCAGCAAAGCAATGTATAATCTTTGCGAAAGAAGAAGATAAAATACGTTTTGTTTAAATGATAGTAAGCAGGAGATCTTGGATGAACCCCTTAAAAGGACTAATATAACGCTTTTCTGCTTTTGTCTAAAAATGTAGATTTTCTCCCATGTTCTTCAACGTTTGTCCAACAAGTCAATACGGAGACTATGCTACGCCAAGTTTTTACCTTTGAGAAACAAGTAACGAGGAAAATTTGTTTTTCTTAGTGGGAAACAAAAGAAGGATAAAATAGCCAGATGAAATAAATATTTTATTCCACCTGAGCGAACGAAATTGGAGGCGGAAGAGTGAAAAAGAGTAAGTGTGATCAGTTTTGAGAAAGTCTTTTTCATTATTGATTAGATTAATTCATTATATACAATATATAATTACACTATAAAATGAAAAGGCCGGCTATTATTATATGGTATTGCGTTTCAACATTTTGACATTTATTGCTGCGAAAACCGCATTTTTCTGCTGCATTATGTATTATTAAAAAAAAAAAGAAGAGCTGTTTAACAATTAATTAAAATTAATTTTAAAAAATGCTTTTATATAAACAGGTACAGTATTACCAATCCATACATAACGTACACATACATGCGTACATGCGGAAAATTTATTATCTCCACAGTGGCGTCCGACATCTCTTGCATTCCTACACTTATGTAAAAATTTATTATTTTAAAAATTATAACAATTAACGTGACAGCATGTATGGAAAGCTTTTCAACCGGATCATGTAAAAATATTATTAATAAGTAAATAAATTGCGAATAATAACTGTTTGCGGTTCAATAAAATAGTCAACGACATCAGGTGTGCAAGCGAGCATGTGGAGCGTAACATTTGCTTGGTGGAAAAATAACAAAAAACTATAGTGATTTTCGATATCAATTATCATGCACATCAATTCGATTCGAGTTGTGCCTTACACAAGCGTTAGGTTCAGAAAGAAAAGCAAACTTTTCCTAGACAGCTTAGACGATTTCCTGTTCTTCGCTTCAAAGTTATATTAATTCTTCAAATCAATTTACTTATGAATGTTACCAGTTCTGGCGAACCTAGATAAGAGCTTTGAATTGACTTGGCTAAATCTGTTAGCTGATCCGCCAATTAGCTTCGATGTATATGAACTTCGAAAGATACTCTGGATGTTTAAAAAGTTTTTTCGTCAAGCTTCAGTTTTTAATGTGGTAAAATTTTAGAAAGACTATAACGTCTGTCAAATTTAATCCATATACGTTTTTCAAATTATATACATGTTAAAAATCAACAAAACAATATGATCGAAATTCCATTTTTATAAAGCGTATTAACTTACGATAGTGTGCAAGTAAAAAAGGCAAAAACAATTTTTTTTTTTTGTCTTATTTTCTTAATTTTATCTCGTATATAAAAATGTTTCTTTTTTGCAAAGTGTATTCCGATAAATTAATGGATTTTGTTATCTTGGAGCTAACTAAACTAAAAGCTAAAACTAAAAAAAAAAAAAAAAACTAAAATCTGAGTTTTTCGCTTCCTTTAGAAAGAAATTTTGTGTGGTAGCACATTTCTAATCTTTAGGATTACATCGGATCATTTTATATTTTGTATACAGGTTCTATTCGACTCTGTAGCTATCTCTGCGTGCTCACTCGAATACCGATCTATTCCCTAAGGCCAAATGCTGCAAACGATCTCGCTTGACCTTGAGTGTCTGGTTTATTGCTTCTTACATGGGCAGCAATATTTTCATTGGATTTTTCTGCTGTTTTCTGCTTTGTTCGACAGAAACTCGCATCCATCCAGCTGGACAGCATTGTTGTATACTTAAGATGATGTAAAAAGATAGGAAAAAAGAAAAAGTTTTAGGTGGTGATGCTACTTTTTAGGTGCGAAGATATATAATACATTTATGAAAGGTAAAATTGATAAAGAAAAAGACTTGGACGTTCAAACTCTGATGACACTGCAAAATATTTTTCTCATATTTAAGATATAAGATAAGCTGACATTTGGGCCGTATTTTCGTTATATATTTTCACAATTAGTATAGCAAGACTTCTTTTTGAAAAGATTTGCTAGGTTCTACGGAATAGCTTTTGTTTGGTGCCCTATTAACAATGGAAATGAACAATGAATGATAAAGAAAAGTGGACTTTTCAGATAGAAGGAGACCTGTTAGATTTCTATAATCCTACTACTCCTCTAGCCAAGATAAATTAATGCTTTAAGACATGTAATATGCAGAAATTTTTTACTTTTTATTTTACTGATTGATTCGAACTCATTGTGAGAACGTAGTTATGCAAAACTGCATATTTTGATGAAATTGACTTGTTTGAGCCCAATAACAAATGTTTTTTGAAATTGATTGGATCGATCCCCATAGTGAAGGGCTTATACAAAAAATGTTTAGTTCTCTTCCCATAGGAGATTCCTTGAGAAAAGGAAGCCTTTGCAATAGCAGTATTTATTTTCCGACGAATTGACGAAAACGTTTTAAAGTTTAACCTTTTTATTGCACTATGTTTACGTAAATTTCAAATTTTGAAAAATCGAAATACTAGAGTATTTCCGATCTTACGCTGTGAAAAAAAAATTCGGTCTTGCGTTTTAATTTTGTAAATTTTTATCTCTCAAAAAATTTGCTCTCGCATATGTTCATAAATTTTTACCCTTAAGGCTTTGCTTTGTTTAGTCATTGTTAATATAAACGTTCTAATTGAGACTTAATGCATTTCTCCCCTCAGTTACCATTGCAAATGATTAATATTTATTTAATTTCGGGTCATTTCCAAATAATTTATGTCTTTATGTTTATATAGAGAATTTTTTGGCTAATGTAACATGTTGACATTTAACAACTGCAGTGAAAACCCCAAACAATAAAATAAACCCATAATTTATATTCTACATGTTGATACATGCAACGTAAAGTAAAGATAAGAGAGAAGAAAGGCAATAATAATAAAACAAGCATACAAACGAAAAATAAAAAAAATGAATATAAATAAAAAACAAAAAGTGATTACCACAGTAAAATAAACCGAAAGTTGCTTTCATTTCCAGAAACCAGATAGAAATATTTTTTATGTATACCATAAAATGAAGCCGCAAAAATTCATTATAATTTACTTTGTTTTTTAAAACAAAGTTTGGTGTGAATTTTGTTTTGCCTTTATTTTCTTACTTTTATTATAATTTTGTTTGAGAAAAACCAAATACATCTTTATAATAATGACCACAAACAAGTAGAAACATTTGTGTTATGGTTTATAAATGTTTTGTCTTTCGTTTTTATTAAAAAAAGAAAAAAAAAGACAATGAAAAGAGTGTATACTTTTAGGATAAAACTATTAAAGAGATTAAAGTATAGTTTAGGGTAGATTATAGTGTGGGCGGCTATCACGCAAATTCATGGTAAATAAATTCATTCATCCGAAATTGCAATATGTTAAGCAAAATTAAAATGACCTCAAACCGTACGAAATATGTATGTGTTTGACAAGTAGATGCAGTAGATGAATGCATACAAATAACATAACATATAATGGTATAGGTTCAGAGTTAATTAAAATTCGATTTTCATTTGATTACCAATAATATCCATAGACAAATATATGTGCATGTATGTACGTTTCAATATAACTAATATCATAGCCAGTAACCACATAATATAGCATTGCCTTAGGAAGCATTAGCCATACATGATGATACTGGTAGTTATTGAAATTGCTACCATTATATAATTGCCTCTATACGCTGTAGTTTAGGTCAAAACTTCTCTTTCTTACTTTCGTTCATGCTTTTAATGCTTTCTCTTTTACTTTTATTATCTTACACAAATTTATTCATAAGGCTTTTGTTTTAGTTATACGATACAATTCAAATCTATGTTCTACACTTGACATCCAAATCAGTTAAAGATGACACCTAAAAGCTTTACCAATACGATCGTACAGTAATCAGTACAAGAGTTTAAATTTCACAATACCCTGTGGAAATTTTAGATATTTACACACGGTATATACCGAATACAATAGACTATAGTTTATGTTTATCATGGGGTAGTGTGAAATGCCGTGATTTACTTCCTAAAGGTATTTGTTAATTTTGTAAATTGTCTTTAATTAGCAGAAAAGCTTGTATTTGGATACCCTTGCACACCTAAGCATATACGCAATGCAACGCAACATGAATATTACATGACCTTTTATAATAATTTGAAACGGTGAGAGAGTGCCTTACAAATTTACAAAACTACGTTGATGAGGAGGGAGAGGGGGGTTGGCAAAATATAATGATTTATTTGTTTGCGGTATGGGTTATGTTGACCGCTTGAGTGAAATCGTACGGAGACCAACACTATCTACTTATTAACTGCGCTAACTGCATCCAGTTTCATTAAAAGTACGCGAAGGTAAAATATCTACAAATTTCCACTTTGGCTACTATCTACTTACTTACACGTTAGTGTTCATTCACTTCACAAGTTTGCTTAACAATACAAGTTATAAGCTATGTCAGCACAATGCAAGTATTATAACAATAATGTCTGTAAAGTTGAGGTGTGGTAAAAGGTGGGTAAAAAATTCAATTAAAATTTTTCTTAAAATATTTGGATATAAATCTTATTTCACGGAGTGAAATATTTGTGTTTTTATCGCTAATTACATAATAGGTTTATAAATCATTGTAAATAATTAAATTTATTTATTTATTTTCGCTTACATGTGTGCATATATATATATGAGCGTGTGTTTCTAAGTGCATTATAAAATGTATAAAATATTGTCTACCAGTCGGTTTTGTGGTCATGTAACCAAGTTATGGTCTCTCTACGGTCATTATCAATGAGTAGTCTATGGTCATGTTTTTTGGGGTATGTGTGCGGTTGCTCTACAGACAAAAGTTTAATGCGGTTACTAAAGGTTGATGCTTCTCCATATGTATGTACATATATGTTTATTTGATATGAATATGATATACATACATAAATAATATAGACATGTATAAATGCGTATGCACATTGTTTACTCTTCCATTAGTTTTTATGTAAAATTTAATATTTATTTTTATATTATATAAATATGCTGTTAAATCTATTTTTGGATATCAATGAAATTTTTATATACATTTATGATTATTAATTAAATTTATATTAAAACAAAAGATAGAGAAATTGAAAAATGAATAGAATAAATGAGAAAAAGATTTACAAAAATTTAATTAATAAATATTTTTGGAATTTTGGATTATTGAAAAATGATTTAAAATCGATACTAGTTTTTGAGTGAATCATTCCAATTTTTAGAAACTTTCAAAAGATTATAGAAAATCATTTTGGATTAAAAATTTCAATTCAAATCTAATAATAAAAAAATTTTGAATATTATACGTTTGAAAACTTCGCTTTCTTTGCTTTAGAAAAATCATCCAATTAAGTTTTAAATTTTCTAGTATACGATTGTTTTGTAACCGTTCTCTATACATAATCAGAATTCATGGAAAGAAAAAAGTTAAGAATGACGCTATTTGAGGTAGAGAAAGCATTTTAAAGATTTCCTCTTTAACAATATTTCTTGCCTAGATTATAAGGATTTAAAAGAAAAATGGAAATTTTCTTCAGTAAATATCATCAAGAATACTGCAAATACAAATTGTGAACAACTTAAGAGGAAAAATTATATAAGCATTTCTCTGAAATTCTTAATTTCTTACGACTTTTCTACCTCTCTTTATTAACTACTTACGTAGCAAACACTGTACTGTTTATTCGTCAAGCTTAAAAATGGGTAGTCTTTGATATTAACGCATAAAAACATAACAGCATACTCTTCTAGTTAGAACAAATATGAAGAACATAGAAGCTATTTTTGCGTTAAAGACGGATATTATATTAAACAACAGACCCTTTCCATAATTTTTTAAAATAATCTTTGGTTTTTATTAAGACTAGAGTGTAAGTAGCATGAGGAGGGAGCCATCAAATGTTGCTTGAGGACGCTAGACTGCCTGCAGCGAAAGGCTCGTGTGCTCATAGGCGACGTAAGTGGGTCGAAAGCTCTTGATATCCTCGAGAGTAGGCGTAATGTAGGCTTCGTTGTGTCTACAACCACGGCAAGTGGGTTACAGAAATAAAAGAGATTTTTCTGCTAGCTAAGTCCTTCAGCAGGATCAGAAAGCTTTCTCAGCTTTCACTCGTCCTGGAATTGCCTGTTTATTGTATGACCCACTAACGCGATGCATCACTGCCCACCTTTGGCACAATCTACCAGCAGTGCTCTTTCCCACTCTGACTGATGTTTCCACTTTTAAATCGAACGCAGACCTACAGCCTTTTCGAAACATCTTTGTGGCCACCGTTGCGTCCGTTATGTGTTTATATTTTTATATATGAACAGCAATGGTCCGCATAAAAAAAAAAAAGAAATCAAATGTTAGAAAAATACTGCTTAAAATTTGTTAAATCGTGCGCTTTGCCTTTTGAGTGTGCTTTTTTTGGACTGACAGTGCTTAGTTTGATATAACCCGAAGAGATTTGATGTCGATTCAAATCAATATTTACTTAAATTTCCAAGTTAGAGTTTTGCTTATATTGTCAAGGGAAAGTTCTAGCCATCTGTGGTGAACAATTGGCTGATTCCAAAGTCGTTTGCTTTAGAAAAGGTGAGTGTCGAAAAAAAAGAAAGTATAATAAAGCGAACTGTATGAGACCCATTTTTCAATCCGATTTAATTGGCTTTTCTTTAGCGAAGAACGGACAAAGCAAAAACCCCCATTAGTAGTGCGCATAAAAAGAGTTCCTTTCAATTTGGGAAATGTGAGCTTGATTTACAATTGCAAGTGACTGATAAACGTCTACACTTTTCCCTCGGTCATAAATTCGGTTACAAGAAAACGAAAGGGAAGAGACCATCTTTTGTCTATCGTAACCGCTCTAAGCCAGTCAAGAGTTACGAAATCCGCCATGGCATTGCGGTGTTCGAATTGATTGGGCATGTGATTGTGGTCTTATGAAGAGTACATGAACATGTTAACGAAATTGCTGATGTTGTTTGCGACGTTTGCAAACACTGCATGAAAATCATAAAGAAAAGAACAATAAAAACAAATAATTTGCGTACATTTGTTCGAAGCGTTAATAACGTCGACCGCTTGGTAAGCAGATGCTCTTATTCGCACATTCAAAAATTGATCACGTTTGGCTGTTTGCGTGCATTCTTTTGAATGGAAAATTTATTTGGCTCTTTTCTTTTTTAAATCGATACTTTAATGCTAAGGAAAGAATTTTGAAAGAAAAAGCGATAATTCAACGTTCGAAGGCATTCGTGCTCACTATGCAACAACTAACTTTAATAGAGGAATAAATTTAATTTACAATTGCGTGTTGGATCTAAAGTAAAAAAAAAAAAAACTATAACAATTCAATATCGGTATACAAATATTATATATATGTTTAACAAACTGAAACTACTTTTTACTTTTGAATGCCCCGAAGTTGAATGATTAAGCTACACTTTCTTTATTTTTTACAATCTGCATCAGTTGCGACGTGGATATATAAACTTGGTACGAACATGTGCAGCAATCAGAACGACTGGGTGATAACAGAGTCATCATTTTTTGTCATATCATTGGTTGAATTGGATTGGATTTAAGCTATATATTCGTCGGCACGCCCGGTGTCTGACCATTTTTTTTTTCAGCCATCCTAAAAGTTACAATTGCCTAATGTTTTCGTGACAACTGCTAGATGGATATGTTTTGAAAATGGACAAGATCGGATTACGATGATCGCTCCTTATGTAAAGTCCTTTTTTAAAAAGGTTATTACGCTTTGGCTTTAGATGTTGTTAGGACTAAAGGCGTAAGTTTGTTTTATTTCCACACCTACCTAGGGTTATTTTTACTTACCTTAGGTTTTTTAGGTTTTTTTTTAAATTTTTTTTGAGAAACGACTTGGGAAACGGTAGCTTATACGGACGCCTACTGAAAGTAAAATATTTCCTTCATCTTGCTGATTCAGCCGTCATGTTGTACATATCGTAAGTGCTCCTACCTAATTAAACCCATAAATTTCGAATACTAAGGAATCAAAGAGATTAATATTTTTAACTAGGACAAAGGCATTAAACGAATTAACTGACGCCTTAGACAGTATATATAAGGTCTAACTAAAACTGCTTGGTAAGAGCGCATGAATTTGAAGTACTATTATTATAAGTGTGTGATGAGCCAAAAATGGTAGGCGTTAAGCAATTATATTGTTTATATGAACAAAGTTAAATTATGTTAGGTTGAAACCTCAAAATAGCCTTAAAATAACTTTAATTAGGACTTAACAGAGTTCGAGTTCTATAATCTTTTTTTAAAATGGCCTTAGTATCAACTCGACAAATATAAAAAAAATGTTATGTCGCTAAGTCTGTAGGAAAGTACTAGGCATTAGTTCATGAGCATTATTTGTGAAAAAATTCTATTTCTACAGGTTCACAAAAATCTGTAAATATTGCCCATCACCGCTATATTCAATAGCTCAAATGTTACACAATTGCGCGGCTGGTCCATTGAAAGTATTAAAACAGCATTGTTTTAATAACATTAAAATATTGAACAAATTCTTTCACTACTATACGAAATCTAAATTCTCATGTACGAGCTCGTTAGATCTCTTAGACTTACATCTTCAATAAATAAAGAGGACGTTCTATGAAAATATTTAATGTATTTATACTTATCGTATATGTATATATAAATATATATATATTTAAGGTATACATGTAATATTTATTGAAAAGAATCGACGAGAAATCGAAAATGTTGATGAAATTTTTCAATACTCTCTCACCCAGTACAACGAAATAAGTCTTCATTTGGCAACAGCCAACTCATATGAGTTTTTAATATTTTGCGATGCATATTGATGTAGGATAGTGATTTGACATGAAAGCTTAGTTTTCTAAATGAAACACATTGGCTATACCACTTAGGATTTCTCATAAAAAATTAAAGCTTTTTAGATCAATTGGCTTGGTAAGTGATATTCAATGAAAAAAATAGAAGCAAATTGTATTAGGCATATAAACAATTAAAAATTGGTCTCTGTGATCAAAAACTAAAGTGAAGTTGTTTATAAAGCGAAGAAATCTTTATTCATTCTTCTAAATATCAATTTTATCGTCAATGCCTTCAAAACATTTTGTTTATTAATAGTTGGGCCAGACGGAAGAAATTCATAATGCACAATAGCGCGATAATTAAAGAAACATGTCCTTGATTTTTTGGCCGGTTGGTTCTGGGTCGTATGAATAAGTCGAAGTCTTACCTCCCGTAATGATACGTTTCAGAAGTCATTGTTTCAGAGATGTAAAAGCCAAAAAAGTACTTGCAACTCTGCACCCATTAAATATATTGAGATGACATACAGATTAAAGGTCAAAGAGAGGACTACGAAGCTCACACAAGGAAAAAACAAATAAATAAATAAAAAAACGCGCGCGGTGTCACCGAATAAACGCAGCATCTGATTAATGCTTTACACTAACTTTTTCCTATTTCTAAAGTTAAAATTTGCTCTTGGACGAAGCAGTTTTGAGTCAATTCAAGTACTAAAAAATAAACTCTGGTTAAAAAGCTATAATTCAACTCGTTTTCGGAAAATGGAATCAAAGTTAGGTCAGATGCTAACAAAAGGAGTAAAATTAATATTTGTGATGGAGCTTGCGCTTTAATGTTAACAATCCCGGATATTTATATATATATATATACATCCAGAATTCGAAATTTCTATATTATATACGGACATATGATATTTTCCACTTTTTTTATTCCGATATCTATAGCAATTTATATCCTCATAGTATATTTACAAGTGCCATAAAATAAATGACAAGTGTTACTTTTACCTTTTCTTTTTTTTATTTTTTTTAATTTAATTATCATTTAATCTACATACATAGTACGACATCATTGTGTTGATTATAACGTTTTTCATAAAATGATTATGTGTTTAAATTTATATCAATTGTTGTAATTGTGTCAAGCATAACTATACATTAATTTTCTCAATGCCTTGTATATATATGTTGGTTTATATTTACGTGTACATTAGTGTTGTTGCTAATTGACACATTGATGTTCAATTTAAGGCCGATATCACAAAAACACCCACTAAATATTAAAGTAAATTAAATTGAACAGAAGAGAGTAAGCAGATACACAAACGGACAGACACAAACGAACACCGCATGCATTAAAAGCGAGTGATATAGATGGGCGAGAGAGAGAGAGAGAGAGAGAGAGCGGAAATGATTTCATGTGTGAATTATTTGTAACACATACAGCGACAAACACCTTCACTAACTTACGCAAATATAAACTTAATGGTAAATGTTAGTTCATGCATTCGCACACTAAGATTGCAATGTTTATAATCAATAGAATCCAATGTGCACGGGTGAGCATAAGAATAAACACATGTTAATTGTATGCATATATATTGTATATATAGGGATTAATAGATAAATGTAACACAAACATTCATGTGAATATGGATATACATACATATACGCACATGTGTGTATGTACTGGACATTGAATAAGTTCGTAGCGGTTGTCCCAATAGCCAGTTTCAGAGTCGCGCGACTTTGATAATAATCCTACCAAGTTATGCTGTAGACCGTGAGCAGTGACTGGTTATTGAAAGTTCGTCAAAATTCTTACATTTTCTAATATCACTTAGTTCGAGACAGTAAAGATTACAAGGCTTGCGAAAAAATTGCGGATTCTTATAATGCAGGTGCTTTACCAATATCAGCACCAAGCAACCGGTTTGCATGTTTCCTTCGGAGCTATACTTTGAAGTTTAATCCTTACACACCATGTGAATTATAAGATTTAATGGACCTGCGAATAGATCTACGATTCGTCGCTGAAACTGATCGAATTGATAACTGAACTGAACTGTAAAAAGTGGGTGTAATACGATAAAAAAGTGCGAAAAAGATGACGAATTAAAATGAATGAAATGTGACAACACTCGGATTGATGATAGATAAGGATATGTTTTTCATTGGTAGTCATACCAGAGTATGCCGGAACCATGTTTTCCGCTCTTTACTGCCAACAATAAAGCAAAGCGTCCAGGGTTCATTAATATGGAACGCGTCGTCTTAAATCACTGTAACGCAAAAGATACATGTGTTCGATAATTCCATAAAAGTGGTGACAGTTTGGTTAGGAAATTTTGATACTTCACCTTTATGGCATGGACATGTCCGACAACCATTTGTTTCCGCGAAAATCATATCATTACATTTTTGTCCTGGACCTGCTGAAGCGCTATGATGATGGCAAAGGCTTATGAATTAAAACTGCAAATATTTGCTTTAATAAAATTCATGAGTAAAAATGTAACGGAATTTTGTAAAAAACGCCACGAAATTTTTTCTTTACCTAAACTACACGCATGAATGAGATCATTATATTTGCTTGCACACGTGTATATGTCCGAAGACGAGATTAAACTTTCCAATTTACTTCAGATTAATACCGCTCAGCAATTGAAATCTAAATGATATTTTAAATTTATTTTATAAAATGTCTGACATAATGTACACAAGTATAATAAATGGGCGTGTCATTGTGTAGATAAATGTGTGTGTGTGTGTGTGTGTGTGTGTGTATGTGCGGCATAGTTTTCTATAATTAGAAATAATTTTGTTGTTGCAAATTTGTAAGCATTTAATTCACACTTGTGTTTTTTTTTTGGCATTGATAGATAAATTTTTTCTCCAACTATGTGAATGTGAAGTCTCCTTAACTGTGCTGACAACGTAGCAAGAGAGAGCAAGAGAGAGGAGTATGTCATTTAAGTATGCAATTAAGATGAAACGTTTCAAATCTTCAAGTCTTAGCTGTTTGCACAGAATTTGTAAATCCGTAAAATATTTTAATTTAATATTAAAGTTTGGCATAAGATCTTGTAAGTAATTTTGATATGGATTTAAATGATTCCATGATCCATGGAAATCAAGTTAAGATAGATTTTGTTTGTTAACTTTAACTGAGTACTTTTTGTCAAGTGTGTGACTGTGTATATGGGCATATGTGTGGATATAAGTTAACCGCACAAAATAATCAAGTTTAGTGTGCTCGATTGGGATTTACCGCAATATCCTCTTGGTACAATTTGTGTTTGCAGCCTATTCGTGTGGTCAAGCTATCGATAACCATATATCTTGAATCAATATTGAGTTTAGCTCAACTCAGCTAAGCATTAGAAGTGGAGCAGCCTATACTTTAACTTCATATGTACCATAGTTCATAGTTCATATGCTTCGAACATACATTTTTACAGCATTGGAAGCAGTGAATAATTGACTTACACAGTTACACACATCTATATACATCAATACACGCATATATATATATATTTATATATAAATACATACATATATGTTTATGTATATATTCCGTATAGTTTTAGTTACGTTTCCGGTAATGGATCTTATGTGGTTTTTAAGTAAACTGTGCAACGTTAATTCAACACTTAACTTTTTGCGCTCCGGCATATGCCGTATGTGTACATGTAAATGTATAAGTATGTAAATAAAGATCTACATTTATCGATGGTTAGATAAATGAAGTTGCAACCATAGAAATAAAAGTGAAGTTTACTAAGTAACACACACACACACACACACACACACACACACACATTTATATATATGTTTGGTGATAATTTTAATGTGGAAAAATTATGTTTTACGGTTTACTGCACAGCCACACCTTTCCTATCATTTACCGAGATTGAAAAATGACAAAAAAATTTGCCCATACTAAGTCATGTTTTATTTTACTTTTTTTTCTCTTTTCCTTTCTATAGAATAACATTAAGAACAACATTTACATATTTTATGCACTTGGCTCATGTCTATGAGTTTTTTTTTTTTTTTTTTCAGTTCTCATGCACATGCACGCACTTAACACAAACCACATAATATTTTACATGTTATTTTAAATCCTCTCGTATACACCTTCATATACACTCCCTGCTAGTTTTGTTTGCAACAATTTATTCTAAGCAGGCAAGCAAGCACACAGACCGACACCCGCAAAGGTATATATATTAGTTGATTATGAGATGTATATATATACATGTATATATATATATATATATATATATACAGAGAATGGAAAATTTGTATAAACATATGTATATATGTGCTTGCATATAAACGTTAGTTGTTGCATTGCATTAGTATGTAACTGGGAAAACGGAAATGTTTAGATCTGTAATATATTCCGGTGCGTAGACAAATTGTTTAAGCTTTTCATGTCATTGTTGTTTTTGTTTTTGTTATTGTTATTGTTGTTGCTGTTGTTATTATTATCGTTGCTTTAATAGACATACACGTACACATTACTATTCATACTTTTAGATTGAAATATACGTTCGCATACGCAGTAAGTATATGAGTTAAACATACTTTGCTGTTAAATTCAAGTTTTCTTTCATATTTTTGCATATTTTCTTGCACTTAGAAGAATGAGCGCACGTGTATGCTCTTGTACTGGCACGTGTGCTAGCGTTCGAAGCTTAAGTCTGTGAACATGTGTCATTAATTTGTTTTTGTAAGAATAGTATATAGAATTGGAGTGAAAAAAAATCTGGGATTTATACGAAATTTTTTCCTTCTTTTTTTTTTTAAATTTCAAAGTAGTACTAAAGAGATAGAAATTATTTTCGATTTACGAAAATCTTTTTTTTAAAATATGCCATTACATTCTATGCAATGTTTTAAGACGCAATGTAAGAAAAGAGAGAAAAGTTATTGCTTTTCATTTACCAATAGATTCTTCGAGTTGATTTTTGAACTTAACTTGCGTTAAAAGAAAAGAGAGAATCTAGGATCAAATTCGAAAGTTCTAAACGAAGTTTTTAAGTCGTACGATTTTTTAAACATATTGGCCGATAGAAGAGGAGCATCGCTAAAACGATATCGATGTTCAACGTGACTGAAGATACAAATCGTTTATGAAGTGCTAATGTGTGGATAATAACATCCTTCGTTTAGCGGGCAAAAATACCTTTGCTTGATTGAACGAAGGCCCACAGAGCAAGGCAATAACAAAGCATTAAAAAAATCAGGGGCTATTTTTATTTTAAGTATACGCCTCCTGCGTTTGTAAATGTACTTTTTCCTTATTAGTTTGGCGCAACATCTGACTTTAAAGATATATGACAAGAAAGTTATGAATACCTGTGTGAATATACTGACATAATTCAATTTCACCACATTGATCAAGAACATATCTGTGAGCTTCACGCACTTGCGAATGACTTAAAACGCACACATACAAAGGGAAGTTTGTAATAAAATTGTAAGAAGAAATTCTAAAAGACTTTACATTTAAATTTGTTCAGAACTTAACCCTTTGAAGTTTCCAATGAAGTTTGAAGAGAAAATACTAAAATAGTTTAAATTTAACGTTAATCAGAGCGTAACCCTTTGAAATGTACGTATTTGATTTAAGCCATGTGGTTTTTCAGTCGGCAACTTTAAGAAAAATACTTTCGATTGTGAAGCCTTTAAACGCATAGTAATGTTTTTTAATGACACTATTTTTAATTTTATTGTTTTTCAATTGTATATATTTATATGAAGCAAGTAAACATTCTATGTCACAATCACAGCCACCCATTAAATATTCTATACCGTTTCATAGTTATTCATATATCGATTTTTAAAAATAAAGTTTTATATGGGAAATCGCCGAAAAAGTGGTCCGATTCGAATTACCCTCAATAGCGTTGTGCTTTTGGCCTAAGCAAAGCAGTTTATCACAATATCTCAAAAATTGCGATCTATATGTTCCATATAAGAATCCAAGATGGATAGACAAACTTGGATCAACTCAGAAAGTGATTCTAAACCTAATTGTGAATCGATCGATACAATAAAAGACAAGTGTATTTCAAGCCCTTCTGGGTGTTGCATAGATCTTCACAAACTTAGTATAGTCTTGTACCACGATTAGTGTAGGGTATAATAAATAAAAGTTTTAATATGCGGGAAAAGTTTATTGCAAACTTTTAAAATCTATAAAAAGGCAATTATTCATTATTGCCTGTTTTTTAATTGCACAGTAATTAAAATCGAAAGCTTACAATTATTTCAATAATTTGCAAACCACAGTTAAAAAAAAAGCAAAAAAACAATAAAAAATTTTTTCGCGAAAAAAAAGAAATCAAAATGTGGAACGAGTTTAGGTTCAGTCTAGTATAACAATTTATTGGTGTTTAGTATGGCTACAGCAATACCTCTCGAACGGACAGCTATATCTTCCTTGCTGTGGCTACACCGTTCTTCCCTTTCTCTGCTTCTTTCTTTATGTGCAATGATCGCGTTTATACCGTCATAAAAAATCTCCCTTTAGTGAGCGGTCATGTGAGAAAAAAATATGTAACATATTGGCTGGTTTCTGAATGGGTGTCATGTTTAGTTACGCTGTAATGAGTCGATAACCATAATCATGAATTCGTATTTGAACTGCCTGTTTCTGCATTTTTCAGATGTGCCATCCAGAGATAATTTGGAAATCTTAAAAAGTTGGGAAAGCGTTTGAATCAAACGAACAAGTGATGATCTCATCATTGCTACGGAAACTGATGGACTTGAAGTTGTTATGAAAAGGCATCGAAATGTTAGAGAAGCATTGTATTGATCACATAACTTTTGAAAGAATAATAATATTGAAGTCGAACAGAAACTTGCCACTTAGTTAGAGAATTACTAACTTAGTTATTATACAAAACGAGCGATGTTACTAAAACTTGGTTTTGAAATTTGGTGAAGAACGATAAAGAAAATTTTGCAATTAAGTAGAGTTTTAAGAGCCTCGTTATATTTCGAGCAGCCAGACTGAGGGACAGCTATGATCAAGTACTGCTAACTATTCATAATGGTTTAATTAAAAGCTTAACTTAATTGTTTTCAAAAACAATCCCGTATCCGAATGGCTGAAGAAATAGTTTTTATAAACGATGATGATCTGAAATACACAATTAGTGGTCATTCTCATGCTTACTGTCAATAGTCAAAAACGAACAACCGCCTGAGCAAATCTGCATCATCGACTGTTGTGGCAATGTCCAAGATAAGTTCACTTCAGAGTATGGAATTGTGAAAAACAAACATTAACTAAGCCTCCACAATAGTTTACATGAGATGGTTTATAAAAAACGCATCATGATAACGCATATTCTTCGCATATTGTCATAATTCGTTATTAGTTTTGAAAAAAAATTCAAATTGGTTTCCTTTTATAAGCACAGTCTTCAACATAGTTCTGGGCGTTTACATTCTTTTGCTACAATTAAAGAAACCCTTCTGAGTTAATATTAGTTATTAAAGAAAGTTAGTTGGCGGCTTTAAAAGTTGTAATGGAAAATGAGTGTCACGAGGGTTTCCAAGGTTGAAGGAAATGAAACGATCGATTCAAATAATCGTTTCAGCTTTTTAGTGCAGTAATGAGGGAATTTTGCCCTTTAAGGAGGCATATTATGTGAATATCTATACAGTTGGCTCTAGATTGAGCATCTCTAGCATATTTTAATACGAAAAAGACTTGAAAATAAATCTTTAGGCAATTTTGCCTTATCATAATTAAACATATGGCTTAACATAATAGCCATGTTTACATTTAGACAATTGGGCTTCTGCCTGTCAGAGGCTATTTTTAAAATTTAAGCAATAATGCAAACAGTTCTTTGGCGTTTAAACTAATGAAGCATTATTTACAATAGTTGGGCAGCGTTGTGTTCGATTTTTTTCTCTCCATATAGTTATTGTATAGCTTTTTGTAAATTATCATTGTTTACACTTGGTTACTTTTCTTGTTCCGATTTTGTGATTTGTCTGCAGTTTTGTTGTGAATTATATATAAAATCCTTATCTAAGAAACAAAATAAAAAAAAAAAAATAAAAAAAAAAGAAGAAAAACCGGCAGTAAATTAAAAGAATATTTCTTCACGCACCAGTGCACCTGGTTTAGAAACTTTTTTTGTTTGTTGGTCACCTGTGTATGAAATGGGTTCATTTTTTATTTGTTTCTTCTTCTTCTTTCTTATATAGTTTGGCAAATAATGCCATTTGCTTTTTATACATTAAAAAAAAAAAAAACAAAGAAGAAAGAGACAAACAAAACAAATAAATCTGTTAGTTAAAGTTAAACTTTGAATTCCTGTAGAAATAACTTTTTTTTTCTTGTCTGCATTTTCTGCTATTGGTTTTCCTTTTCTTCATGAGTATCCTTTTTCAGCAAAATGGCGGTAAAGGTGTTTAAATCTTTAGATAAGACTTCCACTTGGTTAAATACTGGAGCTAACTGTTAGGACTTAGCTTTTCTTTTATTACTCTCCTTCTTATTTCGTATTCTATGAAAAGCGTAAACTGTTCTACAAGTGCTTTTTGTACTTTATAGACTTGATTCGCAAGTTATAATTTAACTATTACTCTGGTTGCCTCCATTCTCTTTCACAATTTCCTTTAGTTTCGTTCATTTCAGTTAATCTGATTTACATTCTACGCTTTTAACCACTCTATCTGAATTCTTTTGACTTTTTCCTTTTCTCTTCCTTTTCTACTTATGTAAAGGATTTATGTTGAATAGATTTCTATACATACATATACATGTAGAGCCATGTTTTTCTTTTCTTTTCTTTTTTTTTTTACCTGCGCTCTAGTACTCCCTATTATATAAATTGTATAAATCGTAAATATTATATATACACCTGCTGCTTTTCTTGCTAACTGTCTGTTATTCTCAGTTTTTTCTTCTTTTTTTTTGCTTTTTTACATTTTCCTTAAAGGAAATTGCATTTATGAATGAGAAAAATCTTTACTAGCAGAGTGGAAGTTAAAATAAATTTAGAGTTTATAGATTTAGTAGTCATGGAGAGTGCTATATACAGCCAATGGCATAGAGTGAAAACTGATAAGTATTCTATGTTAAAATCTAAATGGCATTGAATCGTAAATGCTTTCATAGCTGTTGTTACTGTTATGATAATAAAATGGATTGAATTCGCATTCAATGTAAAATGTGGTGAAACTATTACAACAAAATCTAGCTACGGTTACATTCAACGATATATAAGAATGCGTACAAAAAAATATTTCTATCAAAAGACCGAATTATGGATTTTGAAAACTATTTAAAAATTACAACCAACTGTTTGGACTAAATTATGCAATGATTATCTGTAACAAGAATAAGCTTTAAATTGAAAACAAGCGAAAATGTTGCAGCAGGCCACGGCTTAACTTTAAATACCCTACACCACTTCGCTTAATACAAACAGTGCGCTTAACTAAAGTCGTTCATGTAACGACTTTTCAACATAATGCTTTATATGATAAATAGCCTGTCCGTGGGTAAAACATGCCGGTATACTAAAGTTCAGTAAAATATCTCAAAAATAACATCCTACAGGTTGATCTCAAAAAAACAAGACGAATATACAGACGGGCAGACAGATGAATGGTGAAGCGGACAGACAAACTCGGAGAGATCGATTCAGAAAATGTTCCCAAATCGAACGGGATAATATAATGTGGCTTTATCTTAAGTTCTTCCGGCTGTTGTATATATCCGCACAAATTTAATATATCGTTGCAGCACAAGGAGCGTAAAGTATAAAACCATATTATGGTCACATTTCAACCCTTTATACCCGTTTTTCACGAAACAACTTTGGTCCAAATGATATGCAGCAGGACACCAATAATTTTCATCTCTTACTTTTTCATTTTTATAATTATTTTTAAGATAACATTTTAAAACAACCACATGGCGAACTTTTGATAATTTCATTTAAGTATTAATTACCTGCAAATTATTGCCATTTTTTGGTAGAAAATTTATGAGAATTTAACTTTTTCATTTGAATGCTCGCCGATTACGTAAAAGCCAATAAGCACTTCTCTAGTTATAGGCAAAATGTAGATTTAATGATATTTTATTTATAAGGTTGACTTTGACACCATCATGAGGCGCAAAGTCCAACAAACTAAATATAGGTCGCAAGGTTGACTTCGGTGTTGCTATTTTTTAACATTTTTCAAAAGTAATTTTTTGTTTTTGATATTTTCATATATAAATAATTTTTTTTTTAATATTCAAATGAACTCAATACGCAATACATACATTGAAAGTCTACTATAGTAAGTCTACAAATTTTTCTTTCCTCCAAAAAGAAAAAAGAAAGAAAAGAAAAAAGGTAAGAAAATTACATTCGGTCGTTACCTATCACCGTTATCCTGAAAAAGACAACAAAATAAAAGAACTAAATTTTGATATTTTATAATATGGACAAAGAGCACGGCTGATTTTTTTATTTTCAAAATAAAAGTTTTGTTGGCGTGTCCTTTGAAAAGTTTAGGTCAATTCCAAATTCTTTTACAAATTTGTAGCCGACATCTTCATTTTCGCCAATGGAAGAATGTTTATTGCAGATACCGCATGCAGATGGATAGAGAGACAGACGAACAGACGGACTTAATTAGATGCACTCCAATTTTGGAGCTGTCTAAGCATTTATATACTTTATGAGGATTTTTGAAGTTGCATCTTATAGAAGTATGGAAAAAAACTTAAATTTTGTTACTCTGTTATACTGGGTAGGAGTGGTCCATTTTTTTCATTTCCGTATAGCTACAGCTTTTAGCGCATAGAATATGCTGTCAAATGTTTATAGATCTATTTGCTATAGTTTATGAACGCTGAGCAAAAAACCAATTTGTTATTCCTTTTGAAAAACAGAGATGTTCTCAGCTTACGTGATGCTGTGAGCGTGTCCTTCGACCGATTTGGCCTACTTGCAATACCAATCTGCGTGCAAGAACTTCCAATGTTTCTCCCAAATTTGAAGTCGATAACTTCATTTTAGTGGCCAGAAGAACGTTTTCAAACGGAAAGACGGACAGATGCACATGCCTAAACCAATTCAGAATTTTATGCTGATCAGTAATCAATATGCTTTATGGGATGTCAGACACTTCCTTCTGGAAATTACAAACGTTTTGACAAACTGAATATACCCCTTTAGTGATAGGTATTTCAACAACATGAGCAAAAAAGTATTTTTTAGGGCGTTGCAGTGACGTTTTCCTGTATATTTTGTTACCGGTCATAGACTAATCAATGATTACAAGAATGCATTGCCTTAACCTTGATTCATTACGATGTATTTTACCATCAGCAACACATTGATGGAAACTTGCTTATATTATTTCTCGCTTCTTAATATTCGAGGAAACGTTCCGATATAGTCATCATGTAACTGATAGATGCAAAATTGATTCTGCTGTGCCTAAGCTTACCCTATGGAATGATTTAGTCATGTTTTCATTTTTTACATTTTATTTCTTTTGATAATTTTCTCCTATTCCTATGCAATGTACTATGAAAATTTCTAGTTTTCATTTTAATCGAATACATTTTTCTTACTTATATTATTTGCTGTATTTATTGAAGAGCATGCACTCAATTAAGTTTAACTAGCAAATGTTGTGGATGGAGATGTTGAAGATGATATTTACAAGTGAATACAGTAAGTGTTTGCGGTATTATATACTTTTCATTTTTCAGTTTAAGGAAATTCAATTATACGTTTGGAGTCAATAATTCGTTGTAATTTTTTAAAAGATTGTCTTTAATAATATCGAGGATTTTATTATAATTTATTTGAGTTAATTTTGTTATTTAATTGGAGATGACCGCAGATCAATTAATTTCTTCTTTCTATTATTCTTTGTGAGGAATTTCTTCTTACCTTTCTTCCTTAATTCATTCGTTTAGCAAGCGAAACACAAACTAATTACAAGTGAATAATTAAAAAAACCATCAATAAATGGCGCAAGTAATTAAAAATAGTATCAAATAGAAGGAAAGGAAAACATTATCATCATAAATCTGGCCATGGTATAGAGATTTACTTACAGTTACTTACAATTTATTATGATTAGATGGCAAAACCACCAAAATAATAAGATGAACGAACGTAAAGGAAATAATCTTAAATTATTGCCACATGAAGTAAGATGTTAACCAACATTCAACTTAGTAACCTCGTAAATAAATTAATTCGTGGAATTAAAACTTAAATAGTTAGAAAGGCGAAAAGGAAGCAACATTTCAACCTAAACGATATAAATATTTGGCAAGTGGCAGTAAATTCGTTAAGATCTTTGAACAGTTGAGTTTTTCTTATTGCAACTAAATATAACGACGTCTGTATAAAGGTTTGTTTGGGAAAAACATAAATTAGAAAAAAAAAAAAAAAACAAAAAAGGAAAACGAAAGAGAGCACAATACCCAAGGCTTTGCTTATTGAGCAGGTTTTGCAATAAACAGCGAGTGGGTGATTCTGACAACTATTGCCCATCGCCTGTCTGTACAAAAGAAATTAACAGCTTTGTTGTTCTCCTGTAAAGCGACTTAACATTTTATTGTGTTAATATTATAATAAAATATTGTCGAGAGCACTGTATGCATTGCACAAGTGGTATCACAAGTAATGGCAAACAGTAAACGCGACTGCAGCCAACCGGCCAGCAGTCTATCGATATCGTCAGGGGGCTTAAGTAGTAAAATTTATTACATTTGTTAAATGTCAGTAAACAGGAAAGTACTTCGATACTTATATACTTCACTTTAATAATCGGTGCGATATAGAAAAATAAATTTCATTTTACATTTAAAGTGTGTTTATTATAAAAGTTTTTAAATTTATTTAAATTCCAATTTAAATTTTTTTTTTTTTGTTCTTGTTGTTTTTGTGTGAAATCAGCAAAATTGATTTCGCTTATTTGTCTGTTTTATTTTCTACAAAACGACAAAAAGAACAAAAAAAACAAAATTGTTTTCCAAACCACCCATCACAGTGAAAAATTCACACTTTGCTGAAAAAAAAAAGAGAGAATACACACACAGTCATGTGCGGTGTTAGCGGTTCTGATAGAAATTGAAGTCAGTCAGTGTATAAGGGGAATTTTTTCATTTAGTTGTGTTTTGTTATATTTTTATAGCCGTAACACGGGAAGTATATTAAGTTTTTTAGTTAATTGTAACGCATAAAAGTATGCAACGGTGTCTCTCTAAATTATCATTATCATTATTATTATTGATATAGAGAAATAAGCACTAAGGACGAAGCTTTAAAGGCACTAGCGTCTGAGGCTATAGGCTTTATTGAAAAAACTCTACCGGCCTTGAGATTTGAACCTACGACCATTGAATCGTCCGTCGATATCTTTGCCTACTCGGCTACTCAAGCATATTTTCTAAAGCAAACATAAAAACAGAATAAATAACACATTCAGCGGCATAATTTTGCCGCGAAATACAAAATACGATCACAACTACTTCTTTCCTCTAATAAACGTCGCCTGGTAAAGGCGGAACACTCAAAACCTGTATATTATATAAGACATGGCAAAAGCTTAACTCATGTCACAAAATTCCGCCCCGTCAGCCTCACAACTACTAATTTTTTAAATTTTGTTCTCTTCATTCCAACAAATTCATTCGAGAAATGGATTTTCCTGAGATAACCGCTCATCCTGCATGCGTATATGCTAGGGATTGAGTATAGAAAGCAGGCATGATAAAGTATGTTACACACAGCTTACCAAACAGGAAAGGCTTGCAAAACAAGACAAGTAGTGAGTATTCAAAGATTCGATACAAGCCCAATATGTTCTGTCCTTTTTTTTCATTTTTTTTTGTTCTCTTTTATTTAACTATAAACCTATAACAAAACCAACGGCAACAGCATATTGTGTGTAGATATCGGTAGAGAAGCAATTTTGTAATACTTTTCTTTTTTTTTTTTCTTGTTTGGGAAAATACTGAAAAAATGCAAATCTTTTTTCTCGTAAAACCTAAATTTTGTTGAATGTCACTCACAAAACCAAGGTAAATAAAATGAAAAGAGGACAACAATACAAATTAATCTTTGAATAAATGTGAAGGTTGAACATGCTGAGATATTTACTAGTATATACCAGAATAACTATTAGCACAGAGGGCCATCAATGTGCTCTTATCCCAATAATGAACTACACAAATTATCGCATTGGTTTCAAGAACTATTCTGCTCTAGTTATTTTCACAAAGAGCCCAAGAAAGCATGATCTTTACAATTGTTGTTACTCTTATCAGTTTTTCTTACTTGCTATTGCTGCTGAAATATATGAAAAAAATTAAATGTGACGTTGTTTTATAAGTCATGAAAGTTTTATATTTTTTAATGTTTCCTAAATCATGTTTTCACTACTTTTCTTAATTTCGTTTGAAGCAAAGTTTATTTCTCATTTTTTATTTCAATCCCTTGATTAAAAATGAAAATTCTACTTTACAACTAAAACAAAAATTAATATAACTTAATTGTTTCTCTGCTTGCTATACTTTTAATATAAAAAATGCGATTAGAGATCGATCGGGCATTGTGACCAGGAGCCATGTAAATGTTCTTTAAATGGTCTATTTTTGTCAATAGGCCCATTTTGTGAAACAGCGTCGAGAGTGTGTAATTCATGAAAGGAGCAGCTTTCTCTTTCTAAATAATGCTCCCCTTCCATTCCTAAGAAATCATTACAAGCCCTGCAGCCCGATGGGAAACGCACTGTATGCAACATTAAATTAAAGCAAATTATTTGTAGGCAAAATGGATGAGAAATTGACCGAGTAATAGTTAAAACTGATGGCTGTTCTTAACTATCTCACGAAGCATCCCTGTGTGGACATAGCGTCTTAATTGCCCGCTTTATTTTGAAGAAAGAGTCATTAACAAATACAATATGCTGACGTCTTTAGCGTTAAATCATTCATGATTCAATGTTGATTGATTTCAGTCTCATATGTTGTTGTTTACTTTGGGTCGTGTGTGTGTGGATATGCATTATATAAAGAGAAGAAGAACGGGGAGTATGATCGTTTCTGCCGAAAGTGTAGTTGCCTTTGGGAACTTTATTTACTTATAAGAAATAAACCTGTATACGCATCTTATGTGCGAAGCAAATCCAACTTACAAAGCACAAGGAGGTTAGGTTCACGAATCCAGGCTTAATATTTCGGTAATAGGTGAGGCAATTAATTTTTTTTTTTTGCATGGCATGCTTTCGTGGTCTCTATAAGATTTTTGATTATCGAGCCAAAATACGGAGCGAATACCGACAAATAATCTGTTTATTTTCAAGCTGTCAAGAGGTGTATTTTAGAGCTACTTTTTCATAAAAACCTTTTTTTAATCAATACGCTGAACTATTGATATTTTTTTCGGGAGAAATTCCCTTAAATAACGGTATAAGCAATATATTTATTTTGTTTGTCATTCAGTTACCACTTTACATGGCACTGTACGCGGATTCTTTGGCTAGTTAGAGCCGTCTCCGCCTGAGTAGTTGAAAAGAGGCAGAGAGACAAAGGAAATCTACAAATTTTCCTTCAGGGTGTTGTAAACATCTTCTTCCGCGGTGGTGGATACAATAAATGAGGCAGTTGCAGGTCCATCAAGCATTCTAACAAATAGGATTTCGGTTTTAATTGTTTGATGCTTTAATTATTTTATCGAATTTTATTTCCTTTAATAAATTTAAGTTCATATCCATCCAGGCATCAAGGGTACGAAGGTTATGTTAGAATTTGGAAATTTTCCTTCCAAAAATCATTGTCAACCGGTTGAATGGGAATGTAAGTGAGCTGTTTGTTTTGTTGGCAGTTGAAACTCCGCTTATTTTTTCTGTTTTATTTTATACTTTATAAAGAGAATTCGCAGTAAAGATATGAAAAGGACGCCTCTTTGTTGTTACACCTCGATAAACCTTTTGTTTTCTCTTTTTTGTTTGTCAGTAGTAGCAGTAAGAAGGCAAAACAAACAAAATCAACAGGGATTTATATTCTGGACCAATGCTGCCCCGAACAAAACGCAGTAGTCCGTTAGAATGTACATACGTACATATACGTAACCTTGTTTATACAATATCAAGGCATGCTTGGCATCTTGCATTCACTTATATAAGGTTGGCTACAAAGTTTATGCTGTTGCTATATATACAAAACACTGTGTTAGAGAACTTCCTTTAAGTGAGTTTTAATATGTACGACAGAAAGTTGCTGAAGAACACAAAGTTTTATTCATTTATGTACATTGTTTGTGCAATTTTGAATATGAGCAAATGAAGACAACGATAGACAGATCAAAACCAGTATATAGAAGTCCCGTAAGGTACTTCTCAAATGTATCACAAGCTGCTGAAAAACAATAATTATGACCTAACATGTTAGGAAAGACTCGATACTGATATTTGCAAAAATCGAACAGATTTAGCGCAAAAGGTCAATATTCGCGAATTTCAAAAGAAAATTAATTCATAGGCAATAAAATAATTTTAAAATAGGCCATATTTGATTAGTCGATATAAACAGCATCGAAAGCAGGTCCAGTATTAATACATCTCTATGTGCTAGATATTCCCGGGCATGGGCCATTGCTGCTATTTTCCAGTTCTTTACTGAGATTTCTCCTATAAGTATAACACTTTAAGGGTTAGAATAAATTGAAGAGAAAGAAGTGTGCACACGATCGGTAAGTGTTATGTCTTTATCGGCCAAGCGGTTAGTACAACTACGAGCACAAATCAATCGTAAAAGTAGGTCTACCGCCAGCGACTTCAAAATCCAGCAGATAAACGAGCTAGAAAGATGGCATAAGAGTAGGGAAAAAAGAACTATTCAAAATACACACACTTATATATTTACATACATATATATTTACATACATATATTTATATATATTTACATGCATTTTGCGAGAGCAAATGAATTAAATTAAGAATTGAATAACAATTCAATTTTTTGTTTTTATGCATTTTGAGGGCATGAAAGCAAACCTATGTAGATTAAGAATTATTTTCATAAAATGAGTTAATAAAGACATATATAGCTCTATATATATGCAAAGTAACTGATACGTAATGCCACAGATCGCCTACAAACTGTTTCATTGCAAAACTTCTGCAGATGACGGACTTTGTTTTTGCGGGTTTCGATCATGTGAAGAATCGTAGATTGATTGGAAATATGTTATGCGAACGAGAGCAAGTATGTTAAGCTTGTGGTATGACTTACTGATTGTTTTATAAAATTGAATCATTTCTCATCGCTAGAGATACTATTTGTCTTATCTTTTAGGGCAAAAAAGACAATTGGAATTGGGGGACAATTTTCTTGGGCATCATCATAAGAACGGAAGCTCTGCTCGAGTAGGCAATAAATCATTTAATTATATTAATGGTAATTAGAAAGAGGAACGTTCGATGGATATAGTAGGCAGGGAAGCGTCTACCAGTTCAGTGTCGCTAACGACTTTTGAGCAAGCACATCATGTGATGACCAAGTCCCTTACTCTGAAAAATTATTAGGTTGTGACTTCTGGCATGTTTTCCCCGTTTTCGAAACAACTTCATCAGTTTGTAGCCTTTCCGACCGAAGTTTTCGGACTTGATTGGTTCAACTCATAATACACTTTATTGAGTTGAGAGTTTAATCCACCGTGATTGACGCCGATTAGGAGAAAAACGTTCAACGGCACATAAGTTCAATTATCAATAAGTTCAACTAGCTGTTACAAAAAAAGCAAAATTAATAGAATTTAAAAAACATTTTGAGTTTAAATGGAATTATATATGTTCCGGTCTCCACGAGGCATTTACAATGGACTAAAGCTTAAATTCCAAAAAAAAAAAAAAACGAATTTACTTTCCCGCCAACTTGTTCTTTGTAAAGAGCAAAATATGCATACATATGTAAATGTAAATATACGTCAACTTTATTTACATTGTTGTGTGTTGTCTACTATTCTTTTTTTTTTACGAATTTATTTTTGTCTGTCAATGTTTGTTGGTTTAAGTTTTTTAAAACACACTTTGTTTTTTTTTTTTTTCTGTAAGCTCTGCAATGTCCATCGGTTTCTTTTGCAGTCTCCACCTTCCTGTAAGGAAGGACGTTATAACAAAGCTGGGCTTTTGTTGGCAAATTTTTTTCTCTATATTTGTGTTTTTGACAGTACAAAACATAGACACACAACGAAACATTAATGCATTGATAGCGTTTGTTATTGTGGTCGATCTGGTGAACGGTAGTAGTTTTCGTATTTTTTTTTTTTTAATTTTTTTGATAAAATTTCAACAACAATACCCGTTACGACTCATCTATTCTTATTAAAAAAGAAAAAAGAAAAAAAACCAAAAATAGAAAAAAAAAAACCGAAGCTGAAATAATTTAGCATTTATATTTATCGTTTTATTTTGTTCATTGTTACTGTTACAATTGCAATCGGAATGCTTTTGTTAGGCTAAAAATTTCATTTAATTTTATTTTAATACAACAAAAGCTACAAAACATTTGGTGTTAGTTGGTGTGTTATATTATTTTCAACTGCTTGTTTACTTAAGTTCAATAATCTCTTGCTTTTTTTTTTTTTTTAGTGCTAGTCTCTCCCGGAAGCCTAACTACCAGAGCTTTTCCTACTCTTTTTTGGTTAGTGAAGATTGGCGATATCGTTTCACCCTTTTCCTCTATTGCTATTTGATCTATTTTTCGGGGCGTAATTCTGCGGTAGTTTCATTTCAGTTTCATGTTTTGTTTTGTTTTGTTTTGTTTGTGGTTAATTCAATTGGGATTTAATTGGCATTTGTAGGTACTTTGTATGTCGATAGTTACAGACAAAGATGTAATGTAAGAGACCAAGGGAAAAAGAGGAATATGCCGATTGTGGGGTAGTGAAGTTTGGAGAACAATAGAGTACAGTCAATGTAATTGTGTTGCCTTTTTGCTGTTTATTCATTCATAGTTTGTAACCATTTGAATTTGTTAATGGGTTTTTGGGTATTATACAATAATATACAAACAATTCTTTACTTACTTCAAAAAACAAGCTCGCACGCCGACCAAAAGCATAGTCAACCAATATTCAACTCTTCTATGGCCTTACAGTTAGCTGAGTATTTGAAGTGTCTACGTGCATGCATTACACATCGTTTCGTCTCTATAAAGCGCAACAAAAAACTTGTTCAAAGTTGTACTTAACGTTACATAGGTATGTATGTATATATATATATCTATATATATTTATTTTATTTACAACTCTGATTTCCAAAGCTGTTTAGTAGTTTGGGTTTTTGACTGTGGCGTAGTATAAACGGAAATAGTAATAGTAAAAGATTTCTTATGTTATTAGGTTTTATTGAATTTTATGTTTTTTAAATTTAAAATATTAGGCGTAATTGTTTTCTATAGTTAGTGATATTAAATTATTAAACAATTAATTTAAGCAAATTTTTTGCATTTTGTTAGATTAACGATATTTTTTTCGAGTTTGACTAACAACTTTTTAATTGATGAAATATTAAAGATAGCATTAGTTCGATTTAGGGAAATAATGCATATAGCTTGAGGGAACGATACAAGTGCTGAAAATTTGTCTGCCCAAAATATAAAGTGGGCTCAAAAGAACTTTCTTCGAGGAAGGAAAGAGTAGTGTCCCGCAAGTTCAAAAGTGAATTAAAATAGCAGCTGCCCTATGGCTGTACAGGGACTAGGCAAAACAACAAGCCCATTATCGTGTAAACTTAATGTTCGTACTATTTTAGCTATCCCTTATACATGCCTTTAATTTGAAATAATAGCAAAACCTTAAAACATATTATTATTATTATTATTACTATTATTATTTTTATTATTTTATTATATTTTTTTTTTATATTTCAGATATTGATTCATGCGATTTTTGTTTCGAAATGCTTTCATGTTTTTGAAGATTAGACGATAATTGAATTTTTCTCCCAAAAAATTGATTTTACCGTGAAAGGTATGGCACGTTGGCACCATATTGCTAAAGCCACATACAATCTCTGGCAGTCCCCATTGAGGGCAATTGCATGGGTCATCCACAGGTTGGTTGAGCATTTAGTTCATATCATTTTTTCCATTCCCTGTATTCACTAGAGATTTCAAATGCTATCGTATTGTAAACAAGTTATTAGATTCAATGTCTTAAACCATATTTAAGGTATATGTAAGGTTAACTTTATTTACTTAAATAAAGTTCTTAATTGTTCACTTGTGAGCATCACTTTATTTTTCCCTTTTTATACATTTTTTAATATTTCTATTTACATACACACAACAAACAATTCTTGAAATTGTAGATCAATTTCTCATTTTCCCAACAGATGAACTTTGGTTATACAAAAAGGAAAAGCGCAACGTCACGTATGTAGACACGTATTCAATGTGACCCTATCAATTGTCTAAACAAAGCACTCCCCAGGCTAGTTCCAGGCTGGCTAGCGAGCGCCTTTCCATTTTTCCTACTTTACTTATGTTAAAGCTCCTCTTCAAAAGCAAATACAGCGTGATAGTGATTCTGACCAGTAGGAGTTTGGAAAAATGAAACTACGGGAATTAATGAATTTCCAGCTTTTAAATGTGACAATGTGGGAATTCGATGGAGATTGATTTTCTTATTCAGTATAATTTCTCCTAAGTTCAATATACGTTTTCCGTCCGGTTGTCCAATTCAAAATCTTGCTTTGCGTCATTCGGCGAAAGTTTTCGAACAGAGAGAAGTTATAGTGTATTTCATGTAATGAGTAGAGTGCATAATCCAGAATTTCATATATTAATTCCCTGAAGGTCCTATATAGGCTTCGAATTTTTGTTTATATATTTTCTTTATGTCTCGAAAAAATCGATTAAAAACTCAAAAAGAGAGAAATGAGTGGCCTACATATCGGTGCTGCGACTACGTTGCTTTAACGGCGTAAGGATTCCAATCTCATGCGCTATGTATTTTAGAGTTCTTTGAACCTTGTTTCGTAGAAGCGATGCGCATATTTTTGACGTAGTGAGAGCTTTTCTTAACGAGATATCAAAAAAATCAACAATTTCTTAAAAGAGTTTAACCTATTTTTGCTATAGCCGCGCCTCTGCATATTATCCTATTTTGACAATGACCCTGTCACTGACCTAAGTGAACATATTGCGGTGCAAATTGACAACTGAACATTAAGCTAATTTAATGGCGCAAAAAGGAGTCGCTTCTTTTTTGAAGTTACCTGTAAAAGCAATCGAAGTAAAGAGAACTCTTATCCATGCAACTTGCATAGTAAAATTTAAAATTAGAAAAAATACATCAACTTCTTTAATCCTTCGTAAATATTAGTAAAATCCTTGCTGCCTATAGTACACAAAACATTTTTGTGGTTTCCGTATTCGGTCATGAAATATTAATGTCATTGAAAGCATGGCGAATTCTCAAATGCTATTTGGTTTACTTTCTATTTTCTACTTACTCGGCAAATATGGCTTCCTTTTGCATATTCTGGTTTTTATGTCATTAAGAAACCTCAAGGTCTCTTTATCAAAAAAACCACACGAAAGCTTCTCGAATGACAGCATAAAACCTTTGCATTTTAATCTTTTTCATTTAATTTAACCAAAATTTATGCAACGAATTTAAGTGTTGGTTAAAAAGTTGTTGCAAAAATAAAATTTTTAAATATCTCGAAGGCACACTTATACAACTCTCTGCTCAGTACAACAAACATTGAGCGCGCCTTTTGAGCAAAATTATAAAAAAAAAAACAAATATTTTTAAGTTGGCAAAAAATTTTAACACCATATAACTGTGAAATAATTGCTGCGGGAATGTAATAATTAAGTGAAAATGTTTAATGAAAAAACAGAAGAAAAAAACCTAGCTATGCTCGCATGCAAGACTTTGGAAAGTTTATCCCGCGCCATAAAGGGGATTATGTTACATTATTGTACACATGAAAGAGTTTGCGGAGTGTCTGTCTGTCTATATTCAGTGACCTTTTTACATGAGTGTATGACCATTTAAGCGGTCCTTGTAACTGTAAATTTCATTAGGGGATTAAAAAAAAAATAATAATAAAGGATTTCTCATGTAATAAGTACTAGAAAGAGAAGTTGTTGTTATTGTTGCACTTCAACATACATAAATGTTTATGGAGGAGTAATAGTTACTTAAAACAATTGAGTGTTCAAGTGTCGTATGAAAGAAAACGAACTCAGAGCGCGAGAGAAGGCATAAAGAATAAGAATATTTTTGCAGGTTTATTCATTGCTTTGATGGCTGATGGCTGATGGCGGATGAAAAAATGCGGGAAAAGAGACGAATACTTCTTTGCGCTCTTTTTTTTTTTTTTTATATTTCAATTCAATTCGTACATTTAGGTTGCACTTGCGTTTAGTGATACATTGAAAGTAGAGAAGAAGACCCGTAGGTTAAGCAGTAAAGAAAATTTCACACGGAATCATTTAAATACGAATGCGTGATATATGTAATAGCAAATTGACTGAAAGACTGATTGCCTACTGTGCAATAAAAAACTGTTGTTCTTAATGTTGGCAACTTACGTATGCACAATGCCGTTCCAACTCACCTTCAAGCCTTAACGTTTACGAAAATTTTGTGATCGATATCTACTAGTCAATCATGATACATGCGTCAGTAAGTTATAATCTTATGTTTCCTTTGCTACTGAAAATCGAATTCTTGTGAGAACGTTAACATACCTCTCGGTAACATCTGCAGACACAAACAAAGAGAATAATATGGAGATATGTTGAGCTTACTATGTCGATTTGAACTTTTGCAAGGGGAAAGCTTCTGCTGCACGGTATGGTTGTGGCTAAAGCACTCCTTAGTTATCAGAGAAGATTTCTATGTTTGACAGTCTGTACGAAAATAATACAGACAACGTAAAGATGCCGAAGGAAATGATTGTTGTTGTTGTTGTTTCTGGTAGCAGCTATATGTGACAAGGAGGCGTCGCATGCAGACAGGTGCTGCAATTCATTCAGTTCTTTGCATTTCCTTTCATTTCGTAAATTTGTTCGCTCGGTTCTACTTTCTTTTTTCATTTCTCTCCTTCCATGTACAGAAAACTATTCAAAGGTTACAAATTTTCCATGTCGAATGAAATGTGTGTTCAGTGCAATTTTGAATGAAAATTGCTCTATAGACAGGCAGAAAAAGGATATTGAAGGAAATGTTTGTTGCTAATACAAATATCAGGTAAATGGCCTGCAACGACTACGACAGCAGTAGTCAATGAATGAATGAGACATTCAGAAGGAGTGGTATAAATAAATTTCCGAATTACATTTAATAGCATTTTGCAGTTGGGTGTGTTAGAATAACCTATTTAAACTTTTACCTTTAAGCAAAGAATGCATTTTACTTAAATTTTTGTAAAATCTGAAAATGTATGCATAAAAAATTTCATTTTTTTATATATAGAATGTAAAATTGAGGTCATTTATATATGTGTAATCTCATTTATATGTAAATCCTCAGTTTTGTAATGCTTACATAGACTTATGTCGCCTTGCGGCAGCTGTGCTTTAGGGTATTATTGGAAGAAAAAAATCGTAATTACAAAAGCTTATTAATTGGCTTTATTTTTTTCTAAATTCAATGTCAAAACATGAAAGTTTACTAATGTAGTCATTCCGTATGCGACATCTTAAAACAAACACCAGGAATTATAAACTAATCGATTCATTCAGTCCACTATATTCTTGTAAGGAAGTCAATTAATTTGGGTTAGTTGACTTAACGCCTCAGGCCGTAGGGACGGGGCCGTGTTTTTGCAATTACGTCGTCCAAGACGGCTCATATTGCTGTGTAACATTCACAATTGATCTTTTGCCTCTTTCTTAGATAGTCGATGAATATTATATGATGCATATCCCAAAATACAGATACGATAATTTCCCCAGACTACTATTGCGTGTTCGGTCAGTTCAGGCACCTTTCGCCGGTTGTTGTCCACTCTGTCTCTCTTGTATTCTCTTGTATTAAGCATACTTTTACATTTTTTTGGAATCTATTTCAAAGTTAATTTAAAAAAATGTTTCATATTGAACCGTTTATTGGTTAAAATTAGTTTGCTTGTGAGAAGTCTTTCGTTGGCTTAGGCAAAAATTTAATTCAAAAATCAATATCAACGTAATAAAGAATTGACGACCAAGAGTCGACCTAAGGCGAATCTCTGTTTTCTTTGTTATTCATTTTTATTAAAAGGCATTAAATCACAATAATGCACGCGTATAAACGCTCTTGTATAAACGTATTAACGCGACAAACAATATAGCCATGAATTTGTTAATAAAATATTTCTAAATGTCATTATTTTTTTATGAACGAGCAATTATATCTGCGAATACAAAATTGTTTTACACATAAAACAAAAAAAAAAAAAAAAATTTATCGTTATAGCTATAATCATGGTTTTTGTTCTTGTTCCATTAACTAAAGCCTCATTTGGACAAAACCGATTTGTGTTCAACGGCTAAAAATTCCTTTAAATGAATCATCGAAAAATAGCTGAAACTGAAACGAAGCCATTGCGGATGCATGCGTTGCAGTATGCGCGTGCGATTGCTTGTTAACATTTACGCATTGTTAGAGATCACGGCTTTTGTTTTGTGGCGTTAGCTAAAGCATGTAATAATATTTAATTTATGTGTCAATAGGCAACAATTATAGTCGAAGCTATAATTTTGGTTTGTTTAGCGGTCTACTGGGAACTATTTTTGTAATGAACAAAAAAAACAAAACCGGTTCTAGCAGAAAGGGTAAGCAAAATGAAGATTAAAGAAAGCCAACATTCGAATGCAACTTCCACTGACCATTTAGTCGACCTTTGTTTTCAAGAATCTGTTGTTTTCGGCTCCTTTCTGGCTTATTGTGTGTCTTTCTTAAGATCACACGTAGGAGATTTTCAAATCTTTTAATGGCTTGAAAAGTAAAAAAAATAAAACGTGAGATGACTAACATTCCCGCTTATGTAGGGGCAATATTTCTTTACTCAATCGGTACACTAAGGATTACCAGTTTAACTGAACTCGAAAGTGTTGATTTAAAATTATTTTTCTTTAGTATTAGAAATTGTTTCCTTGGTTAAATTAATAATAATAACAATAATAATAATATTGTAGAATGAACTAAAACACATACTGTTTCTTAGGCAATTTCCAATCGTCATTAACGGCCTTTTTGTCGTTCGTAAAATATTACTTTGCATTTCTCTTACAGTTAGTAACAAAGCACCATTCTGAAGTTAATTTCTTAGAACTTTGTAAATTATGGAGTAATTATCAAATACACGACCACCCTCACGTGTGGAAGGATTTAATTTTTACGTGCATTATATTTAACAACTATTTTATAAAAGACATTTTCACAAAAGACGTTGAAATGTGTGGGATAATAAATAATCGAAGTATACCCGCAATCGTAATGTACATATAAAATATATATGTAAAATATAATGTTATATATATATATATATATATATATATATTTTGAGCAATATTAAATATGGTTTCTTTCCTGTTTGGTTTTCGCGTTTTGGGTCTTTCTGTCGCTGTGCCGCCTTCTTCCTCTAATGGAAAACTCGCACATTAAGTAATTAAAGACAATCAATTTCCTGTAAACGTCAACAACAGAAAATTGATTACAATGCCAGCTTTACGTAAGCTATTGCAGGCTATTTTGAAAAAGCAGCATTATATAGCGTTAAGCGTAAAAGCCGTTGTAGACTTTGATTATGTTTAACAGTCAAGCAGAGCAATGGAGTACAAAAACAGGCAAAAACATCGAGTCTACGAATTGCAATGAAGAGAAAAAAAAAAAAAAAAAAATTAAGCAAAGTGAATTAAAAGTACAACTAAAAAAAAAAACAAAAAAGAACAGAAGTCAGGAAGACTGAAGGCTGAAACTATAATCTGTACAAATTTGTGAACAAATTGCAATTTACGTTTAAAATAACATTAACGGCGACAACGTCAACGCCATCGTCACCGTTATTGTCGCCTGAATATCCGCATAAAATCGATGATGGCTTTTGCATATGCGAACCAACACAGCGGATATCATAGTTGTTAAGCACCGGAAATTCACGATGAAAATATTTATGATAAACGGGAGAAGTGTGGGTGAGCAACTAAGGAACAAACCGACTAATAGAGAAAGAGAGAGAAAAGGAAAAGGAGTGGAAAAAAGGATAGTCAAAAATTCACTTAGCCTATGCAGATAACCAAGCAATATATATATAAAGAAAAAAAAAAAAAAAAGTATTGAAAACGGAAACGCTTGTCTCGTTCGGTTAATATGAAAACTTGTTAAAAAAGCAGAGTCTAATTGAAATTTCAGAAGAAAGCTTTCAAAAAAAAAAAAATCAAAAAAATAAAAAGGAAAATGAGAAATGAATAAATTTGATTATATTTAAAATATTTTGAAAATCTCATAGAGGTGAACGTCTCAATTTGTTAATAACAGACGTTAATTTCCGTCTTTGCTTTTACCTTTCCATTATAATGAAATAATTTACATCTACAGTCTAAAAACTTGTAACTTGTTTTTATTTGTAAGCTTGTAAGATTGGTTTGCATATTGCGTATTCACGACGACGAGATTCTTTTACCTTAGATGTTGTCTCCTTTCACATAAATTATTTATTAAGTCTCAGCAGAAATGCTTTTAACGACATAATTTATGCAATGTTTATGCTCGCTTGTCTCTTATTCTTGCACTTGTACCTGCAAGTATGTAAGTAAGTATGTGTCTTAAAGGTTTTAAAAAACGGTAACTTTGCATCCTTCACTGTTATTACTGCCGCCGCGTAGTTATGCATGCGACACCGAAATGATAATTTCCAGTGCCATCATACTATCTTATTGTCATCATCGTCATCATCATCATCACCATCATTCTCGTTAGTATCAGTAAAGTCTGTTTTTTTTTTTTTCAGTTTGGGGGAACGAATGTGTAGGTAATCATTTACCATGGAATGAGGTTAATTAATGAATTGTTAATGGGATGTGCAACTATGTTTACTAGTAACTATAAGCTTTTTAAAGATAACCTCTAAATGATATTAGAGTGACCAGATCACAAATGTCCAACAAAATAGAATTCACTGTAGTTAACAGCAATTTTTGACAATTGCAATTGTACCTTAAATGAAATGTTAATTAAATTTAGTATAATTGTCGGTTGAAGAACATGAAGATTAATGAAATCCCTTAACTGTTCTGTTTCTTTCCTTGTACGGGAAATGAGCAAATAGAAAAGCATATGCGAACGAGCAATTCAAAATTGTTTTATTTTGGCCTTAAGCAAAGTTATCAGTATTCGTCCAAAATACCTAAACTTAGCAAGAAGCCCATCAGCATTTTTAAACTCTCTAACTATTGCTTAATATTCAAACATTTAACTTCTTACATGTCAGCCGTGTTTTCGCGCCATTACTCCGTTATAGGCTCTTTCCTACCAGGTCGCACCGGGGCGATTGTGTTCGTTGCATTGCATATAGTAATTCGGAACCTAATACTACGCAAGAGTTTCAAAGTTTTATTATTATTATTATTGTTAAAATTTTAGACTAATGAAATAAATTCTTAGACTAAAAGAAAGACATTGAGCACTAGCAACACAGGCTATCGGCTCTAATAAATATACATTAGATATTGAGCGTAGTATCTTTAATAAAGTTATATATTGAATTAATATTCTGTTCTGAAGCTGATTTTAGAATGTCCAACGGGTTAATCGTTTCAAATGCAACACTTCTAGCCAAGCAAAAGATAAGGCTGTCGCAGAGAATGCGTTTTATAATAAGAATTTGTCCACAACCGCAGATTGGGGAGGAAGACTTCTTCAAGATCCATTGGTGAGTTGCAATTGTATGACCAAGGCGAGTTCTCGAAAATGTGTGGATCTTGATTTTCTCAACATTTGTTGGATATAAGGGTGGAATTAATTGAGGGTTAATAGAAGAGAAGTATTGATGATGGTATCGTAGATTTCCTTCTGTAATTTTCTCTTTAACTTTACCTCCAATGTATCTTTGAAGATCCAACTTTTCCCTGACATCATTCATAATTAGGGGTGTAGAAGCAGCATACTTTGTCGCTTGATCAGCCTGCTCCTTTCCCAGTAAACCCATATGACTAGGAACCCATAACATTTTAATTTTTGTGCCGGGTGATGTAATTATATTCCTTAATTTGTTGATGGTGCTCGATATCGAAGTCGACGGATTCCGAATACCTTGTAATACAGACAGACTGTCAGTAACAATGACGGTTTTGAGTTTGTTTTTATGGGAAAAGTTCGCAGTGTGAAGGATAGCTCTGCCTTCGGCTGTGAAAGTTGAAGTACTTTCGTGAAGTATGTGATTGAGAAGAGCCTGTCCTGGAGCATCTACCACGACACAAGCAAGAGACAGACCATGATGTTTTGAGCCGTCTGTGTATAAAAGATTCCAACCGATACTCTCCAGTCCTCGGGTTTTTTGAGCTATTAGATTCCTGAAAACGTAATTTGGAGTATCTTCTTTCTGGTGCGTAGACAGCGAGATGTCAAAAGAGTTTGCGAAAGCGATAAGTCTTGCAAACAGAAAATGAAAGATTTTGTACCGACGAATTCAAACTAACTCTGGGTAGAAGTGAGAGTAGTATATATGTCGAGACAATTTATTAAAATGAGAACAGTCAACAAACACATACGAAATGTATCTTAAATATCGTTTCAAAAATCTACATTCAAATCGGAATATAGGCTACAAGTCAGACACTACTTTGTGTACTGCCGAAGAACGCAATGATGTTAAAACGCTGACTAAATATAGCAAGAGTTTGAACTTAAACTTACAATAGACATGATAGTAGCTTACCTGGTCACCTTGTTGTTTAATGGTTTAGCATTACCAACATGTTATACATCGTTACTCATTTTTCTACGAAACAATCTCAAGTGAGTTCATGTAATAAAAAAATTGCTTACTTTAAGTGGGAGTGAGAACAAGAATAACTAAGAAGATAAAAAGGAGCTAAAGCCAATAATAATGTAAAATTATATTACATAGAAGTTCACACATTCGCAAAAGAGGTAAGGGAAATAAACCCAGAACATCAGATTTCTTATTAAAATGTTAACACACAAACGCATAAGCACTCATTTATTAAAAGCTAAATTGCGTAGAGCTGAGTAAATAACCTTTGGGGTGTTTGTAAGAGTTATCAGTTTTAACATTTTTTTTTTTATTCTTAAATCTTCTAAATTAATATCGCAAAAATGAAATGCGACGCTATGTAAAACGCTATGTATATCTTGTCAGTTAGTTTAAATCGGCACAACTTTTTCGTATCTTCTTTTGCGCGTTTAGAGCGAGAAAACTATCAAGATTAACGTGCACAGCATTGTCAATATTAGGAAAACATTACTGCTTACTCTAAATATGAATATCGCTTTTGATAACATATTTGTATTCGTATTCGTGCGGATTTGCTTATACCTGGAGCTTCTGAGAGAATCTAAGCGATTTGATTTAGTAAATTTCAATATGATTTGCTAGTAAATAATGCTTTATAATCTATCGATAATTGCGAATCACTTTGGAAAAGCAGTAAAAGAAAGCTGAAGAACAGGCACAAGTACGCATAAGCAGACTTATCCTTGTAATCTTTAAAAGAAAGTAATGAAGGATAATACGAAATGGGAAAAAAGATAATTCTAGTAATTTCTAAACAGAGAAGATTTTTGTATCTTCATGTAAATTTGTTTATGTTTTGAAAATTTATTTATTGTCTTGAAAGATCGAAAAATCAATAAAATATTACATTTACTTATAACTAGAATTTTTATTTAAAATTAAAATGCAATTAATTGCTCCATTTAACACAGACATGTAAATGCTTTGACATAAAAAATTATTTAAAATTTAAAATTTAAAAACCTAAGATTCATATGATTTCACGACTGGAAAGATATTGTTTAAATTATGACAAAAGTGCATTAAATTTTGCATCATTTAAGGTTTTTAGAATAATTTAAGATTTATTAAAAAATAATTAAAAGGCACAAGATATTTTATTTAAATTATTGACTACCATTGTTCCTGGTTTTCCAATAGATATTGAAATTGCTATCGAATTAAAAACTCGAGCTGTACACGACAGACAATATTTTTGAGCAACGCCGTAAAAATAGAAACTTTTTGTTAATCATATTTCCAAATCAATTAATTTCAGCAAATATTGAGGATGAACTTAGCGTCATCACCAGACAATGGGAAAAATAATACCTCATGTTTTTTGGATAACTAATCCGACGTATTCTTATTCAACGCAAAAGGTTTATCACGCAGCTTTTTTTTGAGGAGTGCGAAGCCGATAACAGTCGCAAGGGGCGAAATCTACAGATAACTTTTATGGAGCCAGTTAAGAAAACTTGGCTTTTGGCCTTTTTTTAAATCCCATATCAGTTGCGATACGACGGTATATAAAGTTTCTTGTTGATGTATGCGATATGTATGCAATTCTTACGATTGTACCACCTACCCATCCTTCATTATGTCGGTCGATTCGAAATCACTTTCGAAATCGATTTAGCTTGTCTGTCCGTCGTGTTGTCTAATTTTTTTTCATTCCACCTACAAGGCGCAAGTTTTAAGATAGTTTACTAACATATAGCACAACGATGCGTTTATATTTTAGGTACCAAAAAATCCTGTATTTGAAATTTCCAATTGGAATTTGAGCAAAAAATTTTTTCGATTCTTCGCTTGATTCCAGTGTGTGCTGGTGACTTTCTGTTTATGATAATTCTAACTGAAACTAAAAGAATATTTTTTTTTTTTGTTTTCGGTTTCTTTTGTTGTTCGGCTTTCTATTTATTAATTCTATTAATAGCTTTTACTTAGTGACCGAAAATTCACACAATTTTGTGGAAGAGCATCGCAGTATTGTCTGCAATATTTTAATAAGAAAAGGAAAAAATTATCAGAGAACCGAAAGAGAAAAGAAAGAAGGGCACAAGGAAGACCCAGAGAATAAAAGAAGGGAGAAGAAAAAAAAACATTTTTTTAATAGCAAAAGTATCTTTGTCTGTAGTTAGATAAATAAATAATAAACGAAAATGAGATATAATCCATCTTAACAAACGATTCCTATTCTTACGGCGTTACTAAAAATCAAAAATTGTTGATTCATCTATATTAGGTCGCTCAGAAAGGCCATAATCTGCTGTACAGATGTTAAACCCATAGCAAAATTATTTCGCCTTTGACAAATTCGTATGGTTAAGATTTAATTTAATGGTAAATTCGTCTCAATCAGAGGACTCAGTCGGGCGAATTTTCTAAACAGCATTTCATAAACGTATTATTTAAAAAAAAAAATGGATATTAAAAAAAATATTTCATTTTTCATTACTAATTCGATAAATTTTTAAATTATATATTCCTAATACGTGAACAGATCGTTAAGTTGATATTTACTATTTATTATTTCTTAAGCGTTACATGAACTTCAACTTGTTTCTAACAAGTAATCATTTATTTATTTTATTATATTTCTACACCTTACTTATTGTCAGTTCCTTGTATCTCTTTTTCTTATGTCTATTGGTTGATTTTGGCTTTTACTTGTTCCTGTAACAAAACTAGCAAAAAAATTATACTCGGTTATGGGAGAAAGTTTTATAAAAAAAAAAAAGTTGTGATTTCAATAGTCTGTAATATTGTGTGGGCGTGGTCGACTTTGCAGTTTTTGCGCTTCAGGGTAAGCCAAGGAATATGCGAATGAATTTTTATCATTATAACTGCCACAATTTATGAATAATGCCAAAAAATGCCCATTACCCTGTTTCGGAAAACAGAGACCTTCGCACGTGTCCTTTGTAATATAAACTTAGCATTATGAATACTTAATCTTTGAATAGAATTTTATCATTTGTTCGAAGTGCATTAAGGTGGACAGAGGGACAGACAGATTGACAGATAAAGAGATATGCTGCAAAAATACAGGTCTTTACAGGGTCTATGATACTTATTTTTAGATGTTGCAAAGAATTTGACAAAATGAATAAATCTCCACTTTCTTGATGAAGAGTTTGAAAATTTCCATAATTTTTTACAACATATGGTTTCTATCTGTCTGAGTGAGTGTAATTAAGTTTTTCTCCATAAACGTCTTAATATTATCAAAGCTTAGTTGATGAGGTTATTAAGTCGATTATTACCCATATGTTTTCAAATGCTCTTTGCCACTTTGAATACAACGACTGAAAGCAATATTTCTGCTTTGGACTGACTGGCTATCATAAATCTAATCGGATTTTTTGAAATATCTTTCTTCCTTCAATTTTTCTTTACTTTATTTGTTTGAGTTCTATTTTGTTTTCATTTAAGCTGTGCTTATGTTCCGATTATTTCATTTTCCTTTTATACTTTACTTTGCTCGCTTGTCACAAGTAGCACAAACCACATCCGTTTCCGTTAGTGATTTGTTAAAGGTTTTATTTTATTGTTAAAAGCATGATGATGAATTTATTAAGCAGATTTTCAGCTCCTTTCTAGCAATAAATAAATTTCTATTATTCATATTGAAATAAATTAACCATTTTGCTATCTAAATAGTAAGCGTAGTTAACCATTTACTTCGTAAGACATACGAAAGTTTAATTTAAACAAAAGTCCTAAATGATACGTCCAAACTCATTCACGTTAGCAGTAGGACGATAACATATTTTTCGTATTTCCATTTGAATTAATTTTTCTTAAATAATTTAACATAGCAAATGGGCGAAATTGTTTTTTAATATCTAAAGAGTTTGCAACTTTCCGTTCGTTAACAGCAAATGAAGAGTAAATAAGAGCGGTTGTATAATAAGGTGATATAGAATATTTTGAAAATATTGTTACACTCTCTGCATATATAAATATGTATTGGGAAATTGAATAGATACTGACTGTTTGCCAGAAAGAAACGTAATTCAGAGTCTCCGCTGAATGCAGTATATCACGAGTTGATCGAGCGAAAATAATCGGCTACTGGGGAAAAACGGTGAACATCGTCCAGGAAACGTTAAAGGCCTTCAATTGGAATGATGCGTTCCCCACTGCATTGACGAGACATTAATTAATTTTTATGATTGATGCCAGTTTCATTCGGTAAATTGACATTTCTGTGATGCCTTCGAAGATGCTGACGCTTGGAAAGAGCAGTGATGGTGAACGATGGTTAATAAAAGAAAGGAAAAGAAGTGATGGGACCAGACGGGACGAGAAAAGAAGAGAAGGGAAGAGCAGAGAAGAGAAGAGAAGAGAAGAGTAGAGAAGAGAAGAGAAGAGAAGAGAAGAG